>LPNX010920936.1:237014-242014 GCA_001517045.1 Pseudotsuga menziesii | reverse complement strand
AAATGAAAACACCAGGGTCCTTCGTTTTCTCAAGCCTACATCTAAACTAGTTAATTTGAATGTAAAAACCCTCCGTAGGTATTCTATTAGAAGAGAACATCTTGACACAACCGCCCAGACAAATTTTTGGGCCTTTATTGGTCGGTTGCCACGTCGTGACATGAAGCTAGTTGATGCAGTAAAGGGACTAGTGCAGAGTTTTTGGCATGATCACACAAGGCCTTCTTCAAACCGAAAGGATGTACTAAAACTGAGAAGGGGTTCAAAGGACCGTGAACCACATATTAAGCATCTTCTTGATATAACACAGACAGAACTATACGAGAAATTTAGGAATGAACATAGACAATTGAATTTGGGGAAAAGATCATTTGAGAAATGTAAGCCTTGGTATGTTAGAATAAATACTCTTCATAACACTTGTTGTTGTAGATACCATGTAGAATATGAATATTACTATGAAACATTTTTGTACATTCATCGTGTGTTGCATACTAACCATGTGCAGGATTGCTCCTTGACAATACCACTGACCTCATCAAGAGAATTCATTCATAGTACCATGTGCAATAGGCCTAAGGGGCAAACTTACTATGCAAAATCCTGTTTGGATGGAACGTGCTCCAACTGTGCTGGAATGGCATTATTGAGCCAATGTATGCACGAGACTGGAGACAATGAATTTGGGAATATGGTTACAGACATGAAAAGTTTCAAATATATTAGCTATGAAATAGTCCCAGGGAAAGAAAGCAAAAAAATACAATTGGTGACATCTCAAGTACATGCATTTATCTATAAATTTATGTCTGAACAGTTGCATTTCATTCCTTACTTACAAAAAAAACCTGATATTGAGATCATTTTGTGTCAACAGGTACAAGTTAGTGTCTTCGTCAAGGAATTTATTGAAAAGACACGTCAATATGTTCAGCATGTCCACTTGGCACGATGGCAGGATGAGAAGTTTAGAATATGCAGAGATACATTTCCTCGTGGTACTATACTTTCAGTTGTTGATTTTGCCAAGAACTACACCCTGCAACCTCAAAATCAGATCCAAAGTCAGTATTATCACTTTGAGCAGGTTTCCTTGATGGTGCATATCACATATAGGCATGGCCCAAATAGTAGTGAAGAGCAAAGAGAAATTCTAAAGGAATATCACTTCTACATAAGTGATGATAGGTGCCATGACTTCCACTATGTATGTCATTGATTCATCATGTTCTATGATCATTTGAAGGGCAAGAACATACAGATGGATCGACACTGGATTTGGTCTGATGGATGTGCTGGTCAGTTCAAAAATGCACGCATATTTCAATGGTTATGTTCATTGCATAAAAACTACAAAGTTCCACATATGTGGAACTATTTTGAGACTAAGCATGGTAAAGGAGAGCATGATGGAGCTGGAGCATGTGTCAAAACAGCCCTACGAAGAGAGGAATTGAAATTATCTACAATATCTACTATTTTAAATGCTCAATCTATAGTCAGGTGGTGCATGTCAGTAATGGGAGAGGAATCAGCTATGCGAGTAGAATCCACAAGAAAGAGACATGTGGAGAGATTTTTTGGGGAGGTGATAGACATAGATCGTTCACATGCATGGGAATGCAAGACTGTTCTTGGAACTCATGGCTTTCATTCGGTTCGAAGTTTTGATAACCCAGTATTTGAAATTTGGACCAAAAAACTTGTTTGTTTTTGCCTGCCTTGTTGTGATGGTGACTGGGATGTGTGTGAATCATTGGATTGGGTTGATGGATGGGATCGCATATCACTTCCACTTGATCAGCGTGCAATTGTTGAGTTAACTTCGTTGGAACAAGACCAATCATCTATTTCTATAGATTTTGATCATGTATCAGACCTTGTACAACCTGGTATGATGCATTTCCTTAACATTTTTTTGTTAAATTTACGTAGTCTTGAAACTCACATTAATGGCCTTGTATCACATGGAAAATATTTGATCATATACCTACAATCATACTATGCAGGACACATATACGCAGTGGTTGCCTCAAAAGATAGTGAATGGGGTGGTGATTACTAGTTGGCACGTTGTATAGAGGGAAAGCAAACCCTCATTATGTCCATGACTAATGATGAAAACAACCACTTCCCCACTGGGTCTATGGTTGTTAAAGGTGAATACCTTACACATGACAACAATGCAAGAAATAAGGGTGGATATGTTTACAGGGATTACAAACCGGGTGCAAGTGTGTATCACTTTACCAACTTAATCATTGGTACAAACCTCTAGGTACGAACAATGCCTAGTCGAAATTCATCGAAGGTACGCTACTTCTTACCGGATACAGAGCACAAGAGACTAATGGAGACCATCATTATAAGAGATGATCCGGAGGGCTTGGTTGTATGATAATAGGTGGGATCTAGCATGATGAGGTATGTATCATAATTTAAATTTCCCCATGTATGTTTCTTATGAATATGTCAATTTTGTGTTCTTGATATGCAAAATTTTCCATAATGTTGTTTATAAATATGCCAAAAGTTCTCTTGTATGTCAAGTTAATGAACATGCCAAATTTTACATATGATCAATAAACCATATATATCAATCATATGAACATTTCAAGATCTCATTCAAAGGATATACATAACATTAGAATACATACATGTACCTCTGTAGGTCATACATATCAAATTTCTTTGTAGGCTCTCTTACAGGACTAAAACCCTAATTTTTTAAGTAGGTAATATTGTCAATGTTTTCAGCCGATTTATACAACTAGGATGATGGAAACAAGATTCCGCAACGATAAACTTATGTTTTAAGGCTTGTATAATTTCCTTCTTGACAACTCACCTCTTATACCCGCATGTCCATTGCCAAAGGGGTAGTGCCTAGTAGTGTTGAAATTTCATCTCATTTTTTTTATTGAGAAGTTTAATTTCTACTTAAGAGATAATAAAAGATAATAAGAGATTTATTTAACTTTGTTTTTAGTTGATTATGTTTTTTTGAACATTGAAAGTGGAAGAAAATAACCTACTAATATTGACACAAACAACTCAAAAGTAACATGCTTCAACATTATGCATATGAAGTATTCAAAAGTAACATGCACTAACATTATGCATGTGAAGTAGGTAAACATCATGCATGTGAAAATATTAAGTGATAAACTTAATAAACAAACAAAATTTGGAACCTCTCATGCTTTCGAAAGGTTAATGTTTCATATGCATAATAGAAAATTTTGGGAGGATGACATGTTGGGTCATTGGTGTACTTGAAATTGTGATATTTTAGCTAGTGGGGGGCCTCTCCCTCCTGTCCATTGCCCGATGAACTCCATCTACGGTGGTTTCTGAAGCTAGGGTTTCACTCAGTAGGGGACAATGCAGTCATGCCAACGAGGGCCAAAGCTGGAAAGCCACAGATGGTGGGGATGCGGTTGGCGTTGCCATATTTCCCATGCCCAAACACGCTAGCAAGAGTTGACAGAATTCAAAATTGCCGCTCCGTGAGGTTTTTTGTGCACCAGGCCCAAGTCCACCAAGTTTCCCTGAATGGTATCTGGAGGTGACCTGCAACTCACCATAGATCGATGCTCGTGCCTCAGATTGACGAATCGTCGATTCCATTGGATTCGTGATGTGGGAGACAATGCAGTCACGCCAACGAGGGCCAAAGCTGGAAAGCCACAGATGGTGGGGATGCGGTTGGTGTTGCCATATTTCCCATGCCCAAACACACTAGCAGGAGTTGACAAAATTCAAAATTGCAACTCCGTGAGGTTTTTTGCGCACCGGGCCCAAGTCCACCAGGTGTCCCTGAATGGTATCTGGAGGTGCACTGCAACTCGCCATAGATCGATGCTCGGGCCTTCGATCGACAAACCGTCTATTCCGTTGGATTCCTGATGTGGGATTTTAGCTAGGGGGGGGCCTCTCCCTCCTGTCCATTGCCCAATGACCTCTGTCTACGGTGGTTTTTGAAGCTAGGGTTTCGCTTAGTAGGGGACAATGCATTTACGCCAACGAGGGATAAATCTGGAAAGCCACGGATGGTGGGGATGCGGTTGGTGTTGCCATATTTCCCATGCCCAAACATGCTAGCAGGAGTTGACGGAATTCAAAATTGTCGCTCCGTGAGGTTTTTTGCGCACCGGGCCCAAGTCCACTAGGTGTCCCTGAACGGTATCTGGAGGTGACCTACAACTTTCCATAGATCGATGCTCGAGCCTCCGATCGACGACCCATCAATTCCGTTGGATTCGTGACGTGGTATTTTAGCTAGGGGGGGCCTCTCCCTCCTGTCCATTGCCCAGTGACCTCCGTCTACGGTGGTTTCTGAAGCTAGGGTTTTGCTCAGTAGGGGGCAATGCAATCACACCAACGAGGGCCAAAGCTATAAAGTCACAGATGGTGAGGATGTGATTGGTGTTTCCATATTTCCCATGCCCAAACACGCTAGCAAGATTTGACGGAATTCAAAATTGCCACTCCGTGATGTTTTTGCGCATCGGGCCCAAGTCCACCAGGTGTCCCTGAACGGTATCTGGAGGTGACCTGCAACTCACCATAGATCGATGCTCGGGCCTCCGATCCATGAACCGTCGATTCCGTTGGATTCGTGACATGGGATTTTAGCTAGGGGGGGCCTCTCCCTCCTGTCCATTACCCGGTGAACTTTGTCTACGATGGTTTCTGAAGCTAGGGTTTCACTCAGTAGGGACAATGCATTCACGCCAATGAGAGCCAAAGCTAGACAATGCATTTCATGCCAACGAAGGCCAAAGTTGGAAAACCCTATCCCTAACTAGGGTTTATTGTTTAACATGCATGGCCCATTACCATAACCCTACCAATGAAACCCTAATCTTATCTTACTGTCACAACTCAATTCAGAATCAATCTAATGTCGAACTGAACTTTTTCAAATCCGGTGGACTTATGCTTCAAATCATGTTGATTCATAGAGTTGGTTCTCGGTCTTTGGATTCTATTGCAGT
>LPNX010920936.1:56824-236752 GCA_001517045.1 Pseudotsuga menziesii | reverse complement strand
GTGTCTCCACAACTATCCAAGACTATCCAAGCCACATGTACATGTATCCAAAACTATCCAAGCCACATGTACATGTAAGTGAAATGTCAATGTACATGTATATTCCAAAGCTGTCCAAGCCACATGTACATGTATCGAAATGTACATATCCCATAAGACACATCAAAACTCAAGCTTCCTCTTGTTCTTTCTCGACGGTGATCCTGTAGGCACAACTATAGGACCAGTGTGCATCTCTGGATCCTGCAAATTAAATATCAATTGTTAAATTCAACTAACTATGTACTAATACATTAGCTCAATAAAATACCATATCTAAATTAACTCAAAAATTATGAAAATGTTAATGGACATTGCATGAAACAATTGTTCATTAATGGACATCTCACCTCAGTGAGAGACTGTGACAAAGGGGATTGTGTTTCTTGTGTAGCAGATGGAGCTGTTGGTTGAACATGAAGGATGGTCGCATCCATGGTCGAACCAAAGGGGGCAGGAACTGGTGGTGGTGGTGGTGGCTACAATCACCAAATCTTGAAATAGTTAGAAATGTGCATGAATAAACAATAGACAACAATAACACACTATGTCTATATCATGTTCAAATAGTTGTACCTCTGTGTGGCTTGTTGTTATTGCAGATACCACATTGACTGTTGCATCAATAACTCTTGCTGCGGGTGGCTACAATCACCAAATGTTGAAATAGTTAGACATGCATGAATAAACATACGCCAACAATAATAAACTATGTAACGATCATGTTGAAATAGTTGTACCTCTGTGTGACTTGTTGCCATTGTAGATGCAGCACTAACTGCTGCATCAACCATCCCTGCAAGGTTTTCAATAGTAAACTCTGGCTCCTGATGCAGTAAACATGCAAATCAAACATTAACAATACATTTTATGCACTGTATTTCAAGTTAACCAAGAAATATCATCGAAGGATATACAAATTACCATGGTATCAGTATCTCCATGGTTGTGGACAACTTCACTCTTTCTAGGAGTAGGCCGTCTCATATACACTTGACCCTTGTTCACATATGGCCTATGAGGAGATACAACTCCAGGAAATGGTCCAGGTGTTTCGGTTGGTGCCTATAGTCAACAAGAGTTCATGTAGTTAGACATGCATGATTCAACGAACATACATGTATTTAAAAAATGACATTTTTTAAATGTTTAAAATGTTTACCTCCATCACTGCTTTCCCTCGTGAAGGATCTGGCATCTGCCCAAATATTTCCTCGGTCGATACGACCATGGATCCTACCTCCATCACTGCTTTCCCCCGTGAAGGATCCAACATCTGCAAGTTTAATAATTGTAAATATTAGACCGTAGATAACATTAGTGAACTAACATGTATAGTATGTGGAAATTAACAAATTAACAAGTATTGAAAAACTAAAATTTTAAAATGTTTACCTCGGTGTGAGATACGACACTAGGTGCTATAGGAATCTCTCCACCAACCAAGGGATCATTGGATGGAATGTCATGCCCCTGTGTAGAGTGTGGAACATGATACTTTGGGCATCGCTACGGGCATAAAGCATCAACTGCAAGTTCACAAAATTAATATATTAGCTCAAACTATACATATGTGTACAAAGAGGAAAATAAATGAATAATTTATTACAATTAAACATATACATACATCACTCAAAAACCCACTGAAGACAACATCTGATGAAAGACCATAGCATGGATGACAACACGATGTGCACTCGTGAGGCTCAAAAGTAGGCTGGGAATGTGTTGATGGTGTTGCACTAGTAAATGGTCCTGCAGTAGATGGGGGTACTGCACTAGTGGGTGGTACTGCACTAGAAGATGGTCCTGCACCATGACGACCTGGTGTATGTACCACACCAGGGACAGATGTCCCTTCCTCACCCATATGTTGAACCATAGTGCAATGGCGAACAACGGCCCGTGCCAAACTCAAAAATGCATCACGTGTCTGTGGAATAACATGATGTACAGGTGGGACATCTAGCCCAGGAAACTGCCTACGAGGTGCTGGGATAGGGCGATCAACGTCTTGAAGCCTAGCATTGGGTCGGTTTTGGGGCATCCCCCCACCGATCCCTTGAAACGCCAATATATCAAAATAGTTTACGTGTTCACCCAACACGAACTCTGCATACATCTTCCAAAGGAAATACAAGGGGGTTTCCCTGTTGTTGTGTGGTGGCATATCAAAAACCATATACCATCTGTCCATCCAGTTATCAACAAATGGTTGATATGTGCACCACTCGATAGAGATATGTGGCCTATTTGCATTTGGGATTTCCCCGGTGCGAGGGTCCCTCAACAATGAAAATATATGCTCTTTGGTAATTTTCAACTTTTTGATTGCACTGTCGCTAAGCCCATCAGCGTACTCACATCTTTTTCTTTCTCTATATGAAGTAATATCATATAGTATGTTGCTTGACAATGTAATAATCTCAACAATTGCATCCAAAGTGGATGCAAGTGAACGTCGAATCCTATCACCACCACTAAAAGCAGTACTGAGACCTCTCAACTGGGAAAGCTCAATTAAAATTTCAGCATTGGTGTCCATAGCTGCAACTGCAATAAAAAAATCAATAAGGAAACAATTAGAAACGTATACATGGTATATAATGACATCTCTTCAAAATTGAAAATGTAAATTAAGGAAAACTCAAGTTACAAGCAATTTAATGGCATTCACTTACATACATTTAAAACTTAAAATTAAACATTTAACAATTAAATAGTGAGTTTCGTTCAACTTCTTTCTAGAAGTTAAGGCACTTCTTCACCCTCATTGGTGACTTTTCCATGCACACTTGGGTTTAAACTTCTTTGAATTTAGGAGTGCTATTTTGACATGTTTTGGCCTTTACGTCCCTTGGATATGTAAAAGAAAGGGGCAAGGGACTATTAGGACATGTGAGGCAAGAAAAGGGGTGATATAGGGCTGCCACCATATCTTCTAAATATAATTGACTCGATCATGGTTGGGAACACTCTCACGACGCACTCTAGGTAGTTCATGGGTGTTCACCATTTCCATTGTTGTATAACCATGGAAACCAACCAAAAGTTACATGGAAAATGGAGAATTTGTGGACTGGACTATAATTGGTTGTAGATGAACTTAGAGACTCGACATGTAGAAATATATTACCCATTGTTTTTGCTATTTTAAAAAATGGTTGATAAACCTAGTGATGCATGGGCATAGACTGTTTGAGTAAAGTCATTTATGTCTTTGCTAGATCAAGGGATCTCAGGGAGACCTAGGGTCTCACATGTTTCTAATTTTATTTATTATGTTTATAGGATAATCCCTTGGGAGATCTAGGGATATGGGTAGTCAAATGTCAGAAAGCTGACATTATGTAAAAAACCAATCCACATTTCAGGCATATGATGTATGGAGTGGTCACCTTTCCTCAACATTTCGTGGTGATTATAACTTTATAAATTGTCATTCATTCAACTCTCAGGATCAAGTAGATCTCTTGAATTAAATGTTGTTGTGAGATTTTATAGCTTATAAATTTACTCCATTTGTTGTATATGACTCTATGTATGTCTGGGACATTCAGAATGAATAGGTTGATGGATTCACATGGTATTGTTGAGTATTGATATTCTTCTAGAAATTACAATCCCTTTATATAGTCATATGTGTTTTTTATTGTGTCAAAGGATTGTTAAATATGGAATTCTGATCAAGATGAGGGTCCAACTTGCATATTTTGATCACAATTTCCTCTTTCTTCCATTTTGATGATTATATTGGTTGTTACATTTGGATCCCTCATTCACTATGTATCTTAAAATGTCGGCATTCACCTATCGATGAAAATAATTGCTAAATTTTATTGCACGTTGTGTTAATTCCAGCACAATCATTGCATTTGAAGGTTTGACTATGCATGTTACAGGTGGGCACTCTCACTAGTATCCCAATTCAAACTTTGCATTGTCCATCAAATTCTATGCAAGTTGGGATTATACTTGTGTTTGTTTTATATATTTCTAGCCTTTTGGAACATTGAATATCTATTAGACATGATGTTTTTTATTCTTATAGCCTATTTTAGTTTGAATCCATCAAACATTAGCTTGGGAGTTGTTGGATTGATTATTCTATTAAAAAACACAATTATAGGTTAAAAATTGACCAAAAAAAAGAATGATTTGGGTGATTGAATTACCTTGTTGGATGAAAATTCACCAGTGAAATCTCCTCCCCTCAACCTAAATCAGCTCCTCCAACAATCCCAAGCAGTTAACTTGCTCCAAAATGCTCCAATTGGCCTTCGTTTTCGCGTTCTTAATTGTTAAAATGGGCCGCAGGTTTCGGGCCTGTGTATTTAAATTTTTTTTTGTTTTCCAAATTGCATACGCTTTTTATAACTACATATCGCGAGCGCATTTTGTATTTATATAACGCATACGCGATATGGCTTCCTATCCTACATGTCCCATGACATGTCAGGCTTGGGTTGAACCATAGCAAGTGCTATGTAGCAGAAACACATTGTATTTTTTGGTAATGTGATCTTGTTTTTGAAAACTAGGATTGCATCTAAAAGGTCCCTCATATTCTTGCACTGACCCTTACATGAGTAACATCATGCACGTATTGTTTTAAAAAAGAAAAATAAAATACATCGTATATTTTTATAGTACAAGGGGTGCAAGCTAATAGGTTACTAGCCCTATATTAGCTAACACTTCGAAAGGTCAGCAATACCTGGGTGCTAGCTTGGCAAGGTGCTCTTTTTTGGTTTTACCTTTAGTTACACATGGTCTCCCACATTGAACTCTTTCGGAGATTTTTTAAGTTTTGCAAAAATTTTAAACCGATATTGAGAAAATTTTAAGTGTTGTTGCACTTTCTTCACCAGTTGTTCCATCTCCTTTAACATGACGGGTCCTGGAACAATACTATCAACAGGGTTATCCCAATACATAAGAATGTGTCATTGTCAACCATACAATACTTCAAATAGACTCATCTTTAATGAAGCCTGTTATCCATTATTATAAGAAAATTCTACTAAATGCAAATAGTCCTCACATTTACTTGGTTTAACCATAACATACATTCACAACATGTCTTCTAGCAATTGGTTAGTTCTTTCAGTTTTCCCATCTATTGGAGGATAGTAAACAGTACTGAAATTCAGTTGAGTATCCATAGCTTTAAACAAGGACTTCCAAAAATAACTTGTAAATTATGCATCTCTATCAGAAAACACAACTTTCGAAATTCGATGTAATTGAAAAATCTCTTTCATCAAAATATCAACTATGTTTATTGTTGTAAAGGTAGAATTCACGGGTATGAAATGTGCAGCTTTACTTAATTTATCAACAGCTACCATTATTGATCCATGTTTCTTATTTGTTCTAGGTAATCCCATTATAAACTTCATGTTTATTATTTTCCATTTCAATTCTAGAATACACAAGGGTTGAATTAAAACAAAAGGGTGTTGATGTTATGTTCTTATTTTTTGGCATTCAATACATCTAGTTAGGTAATTTATAGCATCATTCTTCACGTTATGTCAATAATAATAAAAGTTCTTAATTTTGTTATCATCTTTTGGAATCCTGAATGTCTGAAATATGGTTTCTTATGTAACTCATTCAAGATTAATGGATTAACTTCTCCAAAATTAGGTATATATATAATCACATTTTATAGACCAATGATCCTTCCTCATAACTTATAGAATAAACGAAGGATTCATTTCCATTAATACATTTTTCCAATTGTTCTTTAATTGTTAAGTATTATTCATCGTTTTTAGATGCATCTATCTTCAATATTTGTTGTATAACTACTAAAAGCAACTGAGAAAAGTGGGATGAAATTCTTGCTCAAGGCATTTGCCACTTTATTCTCTTTTCCTTTAATATGTTTGATTTCAAAATCATACTCGCTCAAGAAGGCCAACCTCCTTGCTTGGTGAGCATTCAGATTTTGTTGATCAAACAAGTATTTTAAACTTATGTTATCAAAAATTAAGGTAAATTTTCTTCCAATTAAGTAATGTCTTCACATTCTTAAAGCATGTATTATAGCATCTAGTTCCAAGTCATGTGTTGCATAGTTTCTTTCATATTCTTTAAGTTTTCTTCACTCATAACTGATTACATAATCCTCTTGCAGTAACATGCCACATAATCCTTCTGAGCAGGAATTTGTACATGCAATAATGTCCTTGTATGGATCCATTATTCCTAGAATAGGTATAGTTGTAAGCAAGTGTTTAAGTTTTTCAAAACTCTCTTGACACTTATTAGAGAATAAAAATTTGGTTCCTTTCTTTTGAAGTGAAGTTATTTGGTAAGTAATTTTGGAAAACACCTCAATGAACCTGCGATAGTAACCCGTGATTCCCATAAAGGATCGCATCCCAATTATATGCTTAGGAACTCACCAATCTATGATTTCCTTGATTTTATCTGGATTTACATAAATTCCTTCCTTAGATATTATATGACCTAAGTATTGTATTTTTACTTGAAATAAATCGCATTTACTAAACTTTGCATAAGGTTTATGTTCTCTTAAGGTTTGTACGACCAACTTCAATTTTTTCTTCATGTTGTTGTTCATATTGAATATTCATCTTATTTAATTGTCTGTAATCAATATAAAGTTGTAATGTTATATATTTCTTACAAACAACACCGGTGCTCCCCACGGAGACACACTTGGTCTTATATACTTTTTATCCAATAATATTGCAATTGTAATTTCAATTTCCACCCATTCAAGTGTATTCATTCTATATGAATCCTTAGAAGCAGGAACTACTCATGGTACCCAATCAATGGTAAAGTCAATATCTCTCCTTGGAGGCAATCTAGGCTCGTCTCTTTTGGAAAAAAATCTTTAAATTCATGTAAAAGAGGGAAACCTTCCAATCTATGTTTTACTTTATCATCATCATTTTCGGTGATATACACGACAAATAATTTACATCCTTTCCCAACACACTTTTTTAATTGCAAAGAAGATATTTTCCTTGTAAGAATTGCTTTTAGAAATCCCTTTTACAAATCTATTTTCAATTTTTTCCTTTCCAAGGCATACTAGGTAATTTTATTATATTCATATTAATATAGGGATCGAATATATATTCCCATTCACAAGGTAATACCATACTAAGGATACAAAATTAACTCTATGGTCATAATTTTTAATGCAATGATATATGTCTCCCACTATGTTTTTTTGTTTTGTTTTTTTAAGAACAAAATTTATCTCATCCTCATATTTCCATAAACTTTTAGTTATACAAAAGTTTTATTTTTCGCAATTCATTTTACATAACCAAAATTGGGTTTTACTTAAAAAAACAAGAAAAATGGTACTTATTTGGTTTAAGAGGACTAGACCATCAAAATAGCATGAGTATAATAACCATCCATCGATAAGTTCTCTGAAGAGACTTTAGATTCCTATATCTCATCAATTGCTTCTGCACAACTAGATAGTTTGTTCTTCTGCATCATTGATGTTCTATACGTCTCCTACTATATGGAAATTTCAATCATGCAACATTAATAGAAAGGAGAAGGAAACATACAAATATCGATTTATTTCCTTGTGGAACTTTCCTTATAACATGCATGACAAACTTTTTGGTTTCTTTTATAAACACAAGCTAGTTGTAATTCTTTTGAATTGAAAAGTGAGCTAAAACCATGTCAAAAGACTTATGTCACTTAATCTCAAATATATTAACCCCTACTTAACTTAGCATCCACCTTCAATTAAAAATGTTCTCCACTTCATAAAGAAAATATCATAAAATGATAGCTTCTCCTTCTTTAATCAAATTTATCCACTTAACATCTATTTCATAAAGAAATATCATTCAATTTCATTAATCAAATGGCATCCACATCCTAAGAAATGACATTCATTTCATTAACACATTCACTTCATAAAATATGGCATCTATTTCATCCACTTCATAAAATATAACATTTATCATATAACATCTATTTCATTTTCTTTATGAAATATAACATCTATTTCATAATGAAATAACATATAACATTTCTTTCATAAAATATAACACCTATTTTATAATGAAATAAGCATATAACATTTATTTCATTATAACGAAATGAGATATAACATTTATATAATTTTTTTCATCAATTTTTTTGTCCAAATGTAAAAAGAAAAAGAAACAATTTTGTATTATTCTTTTTAGGAGATACTTCAATGTATAACTACATAAACTATAACATGCATTGTAAATGTTATTTATCTCATATCCTTATACTTATTAAATCTATAAATGCATTTAGGTCCAACATATTTCCTAATACATTTTTATATGATGAAAGGAATATGAATACAACTTCAATATCCACAATTCATTCATAACATAATTATTTTCAACGTCCATATTATCTCAAAAGTAGCCCTTTCTATGAATAAGCACCATGGGTTACATGCACAAAGGACTATGTTTTCTTTCATGTAATTCTTTCAACCATTAATGAAATTAAATGTGAATAACTCTGGCATGCACAATTTTCATATAATGCATATTGAAACTAAAAAGGTGCATTTCTATACTAATGAAGGGGCCTTTATTCGATGGTGTGAGGAAACATCAACTACTTGATTTTTAGGTCACATAAGATCTTATTTAAAATAAAATGCATGTATTCTTATATATATTCCACCAGTCATGTTTAGTACCTACAACAACTAACAACTTACAACTAGACTATGGCTTTCACTTATAAGGCATCAACTAGATCGACGTGTTCCCAACACCTATCTAAGTTCATTAAGTGAACCTAAGACTATGGCTTTCACTTATAAGGCATCAACTATTTTTTTGTTGGTTGAATTGATATATAGAAAAATAATTATATATAAGTGTTTTTTAATTCATTTGATCAAAATTTAAACGGAAATTTCAATGCGTGCACGGTGTCGTATTTAGGCATAGGACAGCCTCTTCCTGATGGAGTCTACTCCCCTTTACCGGACCCAGCTCCACTATCGTTAGCACAGGATCTCGGTAATAGTCCTAGACGTTATGTATTGAGCCTGCCTGTACAGGGCATGCACACAGAGCCAACTAGATAGTTTGGAATTTATTTTAATTCTTCATATTCTTTCATAGATACGACACTGTGCAGGCACTGAAATCATATTCTTATATAAGTGTTTGTTTTAATTATATATTAGTGTTTTTTAATTCATTTGATCAAAATTTAAACGGAAATTTCAATGCCTGCACAGTGTCGTATCTAGTGTCAGTCAAATCTTCCATCTTGAATGTATATATTTACTCGGTCTACGAAGGTTTAAAGGTCTACGGAGGTTTTGGATATGGCAACCTGAACCAACAAAGTTCAAGTTGATGAAAGAAAGGTAAACCCTAAAGTTCAAGGCAATTCTTTCCATTGAAGGTCTTGTGTTCAATTCCTTTGGCTCCACATTCTTCCATAATAGAAACAGTGATCCCCATTGCAGAGACGTTTCAGTTTGTGAACTCAAACTGCACTACATGGGATTAGCTATGTCCTTAAAAGGACAACTAATTCGGGGATTATCAAATTTCCGTGTCCTTAAAAAAACCTAAGAGAATTCAGCTCACCCAGAAAGAATATATATGCAAGAGGTGGTTGACAAATAGTTATTTATTACCTACCTGCATGGAATTGTCAATTAGGATCTCTCCAGGGAAACGTTGAGCCAAATCAATGGAAATATGCGATTTTCAGAACCCTGTGGCTACCGTTATTATGACAAGAATGCACGGCACCAATATTTTCATGATTTGGTCGTGAACGATCTGGAAACAAGAAGAGGTGTGAATGATATAGCAACAAGCACCGAAGTTTGACAGTATTTAGCTTGGCATTTTCATTATTGACGATGTTAACTGGAATATGTTGTGTGAACATGACGCGTTGATTACATATTGGAATGTCTGTGGGTGTGAACTCACACACTTCCAAATAGTAGCCACACATTTATCTGCAAATCTCTCGGCTTGCCTCACACCAGGAACACTCTTAACGACTCTTCTGCTTCAATTTAGTTCAATATCAGGTTGGAAGGTATGGCAGACATAGAACCTATAAGCAATTGACCCCACTGTTTCAAAGAAAGAACAACTTCAGAAAGCCATTGAGGAGCTTGATTCACATAGAGATGGCATACAAAATTGTACCATACAGTGGAAGGACTTGGAACAACATTTTTCTTGTATTCAAGTAGCTTTGAAGAAGAGGGTTAATGAATTAATTGAAAAAAGAAAAATCATTTTAGGCCTTGGAAACTCGGGAAATGCTTGAGAAGTGTGATGAAGATGTTGTAGTTAAGGAGCAGGCTTCTTTGACCCGTGTACAGGAGCATAAAGATGTTTCTCTTGATGTCGTTATTGATGCCCGCTCAAAACAGATGGAAGTGTCGGTAGACGCTACTGCAAAAACTGCTGGAGAGGCTGAAAATAAGGTAAATGATTCCTCTGTCACAGACTTAGAATCCATTGTTCCTACTTCTGACAAAGAGGAAAAAAATCATGCTAAACCTAGGGCTCCTAAAGCAGGAGCAGATTCTGAAGTGAATTAACGCCCCCAATTGAAACAATTATCTGAAAAAAATGGATGCGAAAGGGCTTCTCAAATATATATCAGAAAACCGGAAATTTCTTGCAGCCCTTAGGGATGAGGTTCCTGCAGCACTGCAGTTTGCAACTGACCCTGCCTGTCTAGTTTTTTTGTGTCGCGTAGAAAATTTATAGCAAGGTGCAACAATCTACGCAATTCAAGCACCCAGTTTAGGTGCTTGTGTAGTACAATTTCCCGCCTTAGAAAAAAACACAAACGAGCATCTATGTGTCGGAGAGTTGAGATTGCAGATTATGTGATTGTTACAGAGATATGGTGTAATCAAAGCTATTCATGGGTTTATATGATGATGATGTTTATCCAGAATGAAACCGTTGGACAAAACAAATGATTTCTTCTGGTTCGGCAAAACTAATTCCTTTGTGTGTCCTAGAATATTAAGAGTTTCATAGATCGTGTCTGTGAGAAGTGAACCAGTCGTGTCTCTACTTGGTGGCAAACAAATTTGCTTAAAGTGATAGTGGATCTAAAGGTCTGATGGAAAAGCCAGAACAATCCATTGTATTGGTCATTGATAGTGGTGGCAAAGAATGCTAGTTGCTCCTCTCAAAGGAGGAAGTGAAGAAACTGTGCAAGTGTTACACTGTTGTGAATAATTATTGTTGTGCATGCATGTTGTTAATGATAGATTTATGGTAATTCTGTGTAAGATCTCTGTAGTTTGTCCATTGACAAAGAGATCTACAGTCCACTTTAGAGAAAATGTCATCTAGCTATACTCGTTGACTGGCCTGGTAAAGTCTTTCTAATAGGCTTGATCTACAGGAGGGAGACCAATCCATGATGATTTTTATTAAATTGAGCACATAGATTTGTGGACAAACACAACTCACAAAATAGATCACACAATTTACTCAGCAATTGAAGAATGAAACAATGCAAAAATGGCTTGCAGCTATGAATGCTTTCATTAATCAAAAAGTAATCAGATAATAATTACAATGAAGTACAATGACTTTAATAGCCACATGAAATTCGAATCCACATGAGGAAATTCGAATTGATAGACTCTACTTGACTGTAGGTAACTAAGACCTTGTCTAAATCACTATCGGAGGACTCAATAGTTAACTAACCTTGTCTAAACCATAATTGGAGTTCATGGGAGCTCTAAAACACAACTCAAGTGTTACATTCAGTGTTGACTAAGGCTAACTAACTGTGATAGGTGAGAAATGTGCCCCTCCTGAGTGCAGTCAAGTAAACCTTGCGCTAACTGAATGTGGAGAACTAGAACTAAATGTAATTGACTCCTAACTTAGCTTAACTAGTCATCAACTGAACTGAACTGACCTTGGTTGGTTTCGGCACTCCCAGTGGCTTCCTAAATTGTAGGGATTGGTCTAGGGGGCTCCTAAACTAATGCAATTAAGTGCAATCAGTGGCAGTAAGCCTCAATTAGTGTTCCCCACACTTTAGGAACTGAAACATGTGCCCCAATTAGGCCAAGTGGACCCAATGGTGCTAATGACTATAAATAGACTTGATGGACTCCCGATTTAGACATGACTCTTGATTTAGACATATGACCAAATTTGGACAAGGAACGATTAATAATCCTAACACCCCCCCTGAATGCTAACTTGGACAATATGTGGGCCCTGGTAACTAAGACCATAGGTCACCCATTACATCAAGTAAAATAAAGTAACTGCTTAATACAAGGAGCCGGGGCAAAAACCACATGGGAAAAAAATCCCCCCCTCTATCTAAGCAAGTAGACTCAGGTCTCAAGTTTGAAAAACTTGAAAATATGTTGCTACAATCTTCATCTCTGTGAGGTAGCGAAGTAGCATGCATGGTGTATTGTGCACAGGTATTCTGGGGCCTGGCATGTAGACTTCTCCTTCTTCTCCAAAAATGATGATGGAAGGAAGGAGGAATGTAACCTTTGTCTCTTGCTGAATGAAGAGGTGTATGATCATATCCATTCTTCTGAATACATAGTGAGACTGAGCCCTTGCCATATAGCATCTTACAAGGAGTCTATTGCATCTCCCTGAAGGAGGTAAGATAGCATGACATAGTGCAAGGGTCTTTCCTTTCTGAGTGTCAGGTGAGTTTCCAGTTATCTTCCTAGCTTCCAGTTTGGAAGTAGGGACTGAATCTAGATCTAAGTCACCCTAAATCTCAAGGTCATAAACTAATAAAGATGGATCTGCAATACTAGTAGAAGCTATAAAAGAAGTAGATGCAATGATTTTACCTTCCCTTGCAAGTGGCTACTGAGAGTGCATTGGTTCTGAAGGAGGGATGAAATGTGAGAACTCATATGCTTTTGAAGCATGATTTGCAGTACCCTTTTCTATGATGCTCCCAGTAGAGATATCTGTGATCTCCACTGAGTCAGGACCAAAGATCACTTGCTTTGGAGATCCAGTATGGGTCATCTGATAGACAGATAACAGGTTTGAAGCTAGGGAGGGAACAAATAGCAAATATTTGAACCTTCCATGTTCAAGTTTGATAGAGCCCTTCCCCTTTGTTTTGACTTTACTGTTATTGCCCATCTGAATACTAGGACCATCAAAGGACTGAAAAGAAGAGAATGATTCTCTGGATGCAGCCATATGGTTGGAATCTCCAGAATCAATGAGGAAGACATGTGATGATGTGCATCAAGCCTTCAGTGCATGGCCTTTCCTTTGGTATTCTTCTTCTTCTTCTTCTTCAGAGTCATCCTTCCTTGCGCTAACAGGTAGAGAAATGTTATGTTTCTTCAAAAGAAGAGCCACTTCATCAAGTTGTCTTCTCATACAGGAGCTTTCTAAATGAAAGCCCCTTCCACAGTAAGAGCAGAGGACCTTGCCTTTGCCATTCTTCTTGCTTCTCTTTGAACCTGAAGGTTCTTTTGACTGCTCTTTCTTCACAGGAGACTCATCCCTTTGCTTCCCTTTTTCATTCGCTACCTTATCTCCTCTTGCAACCAGAGCTAGATCTTTGGGAGATCAAATGATCCCCATTTGGATCAATTTATCATTCTCAGAAATAAGAGATTGGATGAAGGCATTAAGAGTGGGCATATTCCAATTTGGAGTAGTGAGCCTTACTATTTGGAAGGTGGATACAAAGACTGAGTAGTCCGCATTGAGCTTTGTGAGAATGGCAAGGATGAGTTGATCTTCATCCTTCTTCACTTTGCATTGCTTCAACTGATATATCAGGTTCTTGAACTTTGGGGAGAATTCATTCAGAGATTCAAAATTGGATGGATTGAGAGTAATCAGATCATTTTCTAGCTGATGGATCCTCATCTCATCTTGCTTATCAAATAAGGGGGCAAGCTTGTCCCAAACCTCCTTGGGAGTCTCCAAGTCTTGGATGTGAAATCGAAGATCTCTAGAGACTGAGGAGAGCAAGTGCCCATGGGCTTCATCAAGCCTGTTCATGTACTTAGCTTTGTCTTTATTTGATTTTGGCTCTTCCTCTGTTTCTTCTATGAGTCTGAAGAGCCACTTGGTGCGGAGCATTACCACCATGTCATCCTTCCACTGGTGATAGTTGAAGGGAGTGAGAGGCTCCACTGGATGAGCCATTGAATGTAGTAAGAAGGACTGAGCTGATGTAGCGAATGCAGTGAGAAGAAGAGGCCGCTTGTAGCGAATGTTGTAAGAAAAGCTAATAACCTGTCACATAATCAAACATACAAAGTAAGGTCGACAATCTACACTTTTGGAATTTCCTTCACACCCAGCATACTTGATCAATCAAGCTTGATCAACAATTTTCCAACTTGGGATATTAAGTGGTAAATTCTCTATTTCTGGTGCAGTACTGAAAGGAGCAATTTGCTCAAAAAAAATGATCTAGCTGGAGATCTGAGGAGGAGAAGTTCCTTGTCCGCTGAGGCTCTGATACCATATTAAATTGAGCACATAGATCTGTGGACAAACACACAACTCACAAAATAGATCACACAATTTACTCAGCAATTGAAGAATGAAACAGTGCAAAAATGGCTTGCAGCTGTGAATGTTTTCATTAATCAAAAAGTAATCGGATAATAATTACAATGAAGTACAATGGCTTTAATAGCCACATGAAATTCGAATCCACATGAGGAAATTTGAATTGATAGACTCTACTTGACTGTAGGTAACTAAGACCTTGTCTAAATCACTATCAGAGGACTCAATAGTTAACTGGCCTTGTCTAAACCATAACCGGAGTTCATCGAAGCTCTAAAACACAACTCAAGTGTTACATTTAGTGTTGACTAAGGATAACTGACTGTGGTAGGTCAGAAATGCACCCCTCCTGAGTGCAGTCAAGTAAACCTAGCGCTAACTGAATGTGGAGGACTAGAACTGAATGCAACTGACTCCTAACTTAGCTTAACTAGTCATCAACTGAACTGAACTGACCTTGGTTGGTTTCGGCACTCCCAGTGGCTTCCTAAATTGTAGGGATTGGTCTAGGAGGCTCCTAAACTAATGCAATTAAGTGCAATTGGTGGCAGTAAGCCTCAATTAGTGTTCCCCACACTTTAGTAACTGAAACATGTGCCCCAATTAGGCCAAGTGGACCCAATGGTGCTAATGACTATAAATAGACTGGATGGACTCCCGATTTAGACATGACTCCCGATTTAGACATATGACCAAATTTGGACAAGGAAGGACTAATAATCCTAACAATTTTTCGTGTGAGCAATACATTCAGTTCTTTAGTGACTGATCAGTGGAAAAAAGAGATCAGAAATTAAACACAACAGTAAATATGCAAACTAAGAAACTTGTAACATTAAGGTTTAATGAGAACGTATAGAATTTTAGACTACACCATGGAAACTAATATGTCCATTTCATTGTTTCACTACTACAGGACAGGTATGTTTAAGACAAATTTTTAAGATGAAAATAATATTTGGTCTCAAATTCTATCTTACTTTGCTTTTACTTTGCTTTTATATATTTTAGGCGTGTTTAAGGTGATTTTGATAGACCCCATTAACGTTTTTGTTTTAAATATCTAATTTGAAATGCTTTTGTGTTTTTTAAGTTATATTTTAGTAGTGGGTAACTGATTTTATGAAAGAGGGAAAAAAGATTTGATGTCATTCTCCTCACCTAGACACATAAGCGCCTCAAAGGGAACGCCACTTCATAATAACATTGGGCATAAACTTGGAGGCACAATACATGGAGCTTTAGTGAGGTACGCCAATCTGGTGGTGTTGCATATCTAGTTCTCAATCATCTTCGGTCCAGAGTGTCAATCTTGGCTTTGGACATACATTCCATGTTCATGTAGATCCAGGTTCAATAGGCCCAACCCTCTGGAATGTCTTTATTAGAAATTGCCACTATCCTCCTACATCCTCGAGCTTTATGCTTCACTTTAATGGTGACCCTTTTATTTAACTAAATCCAGATATTTTGAAGTAATCCTCCTTGGGTGATGTCATTCTTCCAAGGGATTGAAATTTCCACATCAAAACTTTAGACACACCAACCCATGATCGTGTAGAATATGCACTTTGCTTCACATGATAGACCCACAACAATTGGTAATCAAAGAACGTTAGTTAATGGATCAAGCCCAATCAATGCCTATAGGAGGAACCTTTTCCAACTCAGTGAATCCCATAATCATGTCATTATCGATAGATTTTCATACTATTTATACTTATACAAGTACACTTTTTTTCTCACAATGGTGTTGCTAGTGTCATTGATTATGTCTTAGTGAATTAGGCTCTTATATCCAAAATCGAAATTGGATTACTCTCCAATATACTTGCGCATGGAAACCCTGTAGGAAGACTGGAGAATGTAGAGGTGGACTTGCAGGTGTTAAAACAGTTGCAATTACAATGTGAACATACTAGGTATTGAGCTTAAAAAATATGTACGTTCAAGCCATCCAAAGGACTAATAGCGAAGTCAACTTTTGACTTTGTTGTTAGTCTATTGAATACTAAATTTATTCCATACTTTCAATAGAGATCTCTACTTTAGACTTCAAAAACTACATGCATATCATTATGCATCCAGATCTTACAATTTCAAATTCCAAGAATTAAAATATGCATAACCATAATTTAAGGTTTTACTCTTAGATTTCAAGCACATATAGATATGAATTTCATCACTCTACAATTCAATTAACTAAGAAAATGCATACGGATTCATATTTACACGGATTTCTACAATGAATCTTATCATTAAATCACCACAATAACATTTTTTATCAGGTAATTGTAAAAATGAGAAACACATTGCCTAACATTGTTATTATAAAACTACAGTTCACCTCTAATGAGAGCAAGCAAATGATGAGCCCTCATGTTCGAGCTTTGAACCTTAAGATCTCATACCATATTATAACAATTCCAAAATATACACTAGAAATTTCTAAGTAATAAAAGAAACACAAACAATAAGGAGTTACCTACTTGAATATAATGCCGGAAAGATACTTAGAGAATCAGTTCCTCCCAACATAGGATAGGACCACAAACCTAAGATCCCAACTCCACCCCCAAGCTGGATCACCACCATGCACACTAGAACAACAAACAAAACTTCCATGTGACACTCTCTATCAGAGTGCATAAGAGAGAAACACTCAACACATGCACTTACAACACAGTTTCTCCATGCATAACACGACATCCTGTGCTATTTCAGTGCATATATATATATATAGATAGTTTTTGTCTAGGTCTTGTGTCATCCCAATCAAATCTCAATCAATCATTCAATCCCTATGATTGAGGATCTTGTCTGGTTGTTAAGATTTTAGATTGTATTTGATTGGTAACTTATTTATTGTTTGCTTTACACATGTTTTGTGTCTGGTGGTGTCCCCTCATTTCACTAAATTTTCCAAGTGTATTTTCCTATTATTAATAATAAAATAATAGCTTGATGTGCAAAGTGTCACTCACACCTCCTATGACTATTTTTGAGTTTTTAATTAACTCTTACAAAAATAATTGTTTTCAAAATTATTTTCACAAATATTAAATAAAATAATAATATACTTGGAGTATTACAATGATATTGACGATATTATGCATATTTTAGTGATAAAGAAAAATATTTACTCTGTTGCATGGATCTTACGAGTCTAATTCCTAGATTGGAAGGTAGATTTAGTTGAATTTTGTTACAATTTATAGAAATGTCATTTCTATAGATGTTTTCAAAGATTAAGTTGATATTTAGTTGTTTTAATATATTTTATTTTTGAAAAGTATTAACCGTTAGTATAGCATTCTTAATTGGAAAAAAAAATCAAATTTTACTATTATTGTAAATACTATCATCATAAAAAGGTTACTTGTTTTTTAAATTTATATATTAAAAAAATCATAAATTTAATTTAAAATTTATTAATGAATAATTTTTAAAGTTCCATATTCTATTTGTGGAGTTCTCTCAGGAAATGGGCTCTCATGCCCAGCTCACCGCCTTCAAGGCCCTTGTTCAAGCTGCCGCTCCTCAGGCAACTTCTCATTCTTCATCCAAGTTTCTGAAAAAGATGGACGAGATCCCTTCTCTGGAGCTCTCTCCTTTGGATCCATGCCAGAAAGCTCTCATCCTCTCTGAGCAATCCCTCATTGGTAAGTTCACAGGGTTATGGCCCAGCCCTAAGGCAGTGGAGATTTGGATCGCAGAACATTGGAACCCTCTTCTGCAAGGACAGGTCTCTCTCTTTGTAGCTGGATAGGGGTTTTTTGTATTCCTGTTCTCAAATAAAGAAGAAAGAGACCTAGTCTTTCATTCGGGTCCTTTTTTCATGGGCTCGAGAGGTCTGTTCTTAGCCCCATGGTCTCTGGGGTTTAACACAGAAGCAGAGATCACTGCCGCTCCAGTCTGGGTAAGACTCCCTAACCTCCCTCTTCATCTTTGGGGGAAAATCACTCTAATGGACATTAGTAATAAGCTAGGTCACTATCTAGATACTGCAGAACCAAAAGGGGGTCAGTACATATGTGCCCGTATCTGCGTAGAGGTGAATCTAGAGAAAGGACTCCCAGAGTCCCTAAAGCTCACATTAGGAGAATGGAGCCACATTCAAGAACTGGATTATGAGCATATCCCTTTCAAATGCAACTTCTGTCATGTATACGGCCACTTCGCTAAAAACTGACCCAAGCTTGCAGAACCACAGAAACCAACAAATTTCCCAACTTCCAAAGATACAGAGTTCCATACGGTCTCTAATCGACGTCGACCTCCCCGGTGAAAGGAGCCTCAAGCATCTCAGCACAAGGTTTCTTCTCAAGATCATTCTCCTCTTGCAGATACTCCACGACCGAAAAATAAAAATAGTTTTGAAGTTCTCTAGGAAGATGAAGCATAAGAACCTGAAGCTGCAGTTGTCTCGGAGCAGGGCATCCCTGGTCCCACTGGCTCCTCGATGGCAGCTGAACAATTTTCTCCAAAACCTAAGTTCTCCAGGTTCTAGGAAATATCCCAACGTTTTGGTTCACAAGACCCCAGCCCAGGCAGGACTGGCATCCTTGTTCCCTTCATCAGAGGGAACCTCTGAATCCGAAGACTTTTCAGCTCCTTCTCCTCCCCTCACCAGAGGACAAAAGACAAATAAAGAACGTAGAGAAAAGGAAGCAGCCTCAAACATCAACTCGAGCTCTCAGAAGAAATTGGATCCTTTCATTAAGGGGCTTTCCTCTCCGCCTATTTAATGTTTTGTTTCTGTATTCTTCTTTGCTCTCAATTCGTGAGAGTCTACTCTTGCAAGCATTCTTTTTCTCGAAATAGCCTCAGAAGAATTTGGGATTCTCTTCTCAAAGCACTTATAAGAAGGCTGATTGTTATTTTAGAGGGCATCAGCCTTCTTTTTCTAGATTCCTCTTTGTTCGTTGGGCTAGGCTACAGCCATTTTTAATCAATCAAAATTTTTAAGTTTCTGTTAAAAAAAAAAGTTCCATATTCTATTTATATTATCATTATGAATTTTTCTCATAATTTCAATCTCTCTCTATAACAAACTTGACAATTGTATTTGAAAGCATGACATCATGCATTTACAATTATAATAAATTTTAAACCCTTGCCATTATTTAAGGTTGATATCAAGCATTTTTTTATTAATAACCATGGCTTAAGAGTTGGTTAGGAAGCACTTATGTTATAATAGTTATGGTAAGTGTTAATTTCTTTTAATTGTAATATTGGTTTTTAATTACATCTATAGGTGTTCATATCTTAGAATTTTGGGGTGGACTATTAGCTATGTGTTTTCATCTATGGACGAGGATGATACAAATGTACTCTCAATATTGATTCTATGGTAGTAGTTTGAAATTCGAAATAAACAATTATATATATATATATATTCTTTCTTTCCAAAGAAAAAACCTTTTATTCATAGAATAAACATGAACTGCTATGACGAGCTTACATAATAATAAAAAACCTTACTGACTTGCAAAATAGCGTTGTAGGCTCCCAACATGAAACATCCTTTATGTTTTCCTTTGCAAGAATTCATTTAGTTTACAAAATTTGTATAAGTAGTTCTTCAAATTGTTTCGTAGCGCAGGGTTGAAATCCCTTCTACTACTTCTTCTATCTCCAGCATTCCTGGTTGGTAAGCTAAAGCCTGTTTTGAAAGGGCATATGCTTCTTCATTTAATTCTCTGTATATATGAGCAAAGGTTATCCTTTCGAATTGTGACTTCAGATTCTGAATTTCAGCAAGTAAATGTTGAAGGTGTGGAACTATGATGTTATTTCTTCCATTTACCCAGTCCACCACAATTTTGGAACCATCGAATATTTGGATGTCCTGTATCTGGTTGTTGTGAGCCACTTGTAAGACTGCCCATAAGGCAGCCAGTTCAGCCATGTTATTTGAATCTTTCCCCATAACATATTTAATGAGCAATTTTTTCTTTGAAGAAATGTGAATGGCTACCCCAGCACTGCCCAGCGGTGGTTCACCATGGCTGGCACCATCAAAAAATGCCCACGGAGTATCTCTATTTATGATCATTGCTTTGATTATTCTCTTTTTGGAAGTGACAGTGTTGATCTTATGCTCATGTATCTTATTCATTAACAGAGTAATGGTGATGTCAGAAGGAGTCCACGCATTGTTGAAAATAGATTTTTTCTATGCCTCCCATATACTGTAAACAAAGAGAACAGGAAATTCTTAATATGAACCTACCCTTTCATCAAGCCACCAAGTTTTAGTTCATTTCTCCAAGGTTGAAGTTGTTCTTTCATGGGTGCTTCCTACTATAAGCTTGCTTGTCACGCCCATCCATATGCTTCCTTCATATGGGCATAAGGCAAACAAATGAGAGCTCATTTCATCGCTCATTTTGCATAGTGTGCATATTCTTAGGCCTTCAAAACCTTTCTTCTTCAACATTTCCCATGTTAATAATTTATTTGATAATGATAACCAAATTGTGATGATGGTCTTGAGAGGGCTTTGTAATTTCCATAACCTTTTCCACCACCATTGATCCTCCCTCACTGTAATTTCTTTAATTGCCCCTTCATAGCCTAGTTTGGCTGAATATTGCCCTGTTTTGGGATTTTTTGTCCATATTAGCTTGTCTGGTTCTCAGTCCAGATGGATAAAGTTTGAGACTAATAGATTGAGGAATCTATTCCATTATGCAGTGTGATCGCCTGTTAGACCAAGTTCCTGGGAACTTTTCCACCGTCTCCTCCCTCTTGCAGCCAGATCAGAACATGTGTCTGCTAAAGAGAAAATTCATTGTGACCTTAGAAGGTGTAGTATTCGTGGAGATAGTCTGAAAATTTTTCCTGCCCCAGCCCAAGGATATGCTCCCACTCTCACTTGTCTTCCATTACCTATCTTCCAGGCTATCCAATGGCCAACTAAAGGATAGGACAGTATCATTTATTTCCATCCAATTGAACCATTCGTGGAAGTTTTGTCTCAATTTCTAATCCATTATGTTAGACTGGCTCCAGAGAAGTATTTGGAAAAAATGACCCTTCCCCAAAGTGTTTCGTAGTTTTGGAGGAATCTCCACATATTTTTTGCTACTAGAGCTTTGTAGAGCGCTAAGTTCTTTATTCCCCATCCTCGTAGTTCCTTTGGCCGAGCTAAGATCTTCCACTTTCCCAGGGGAATTCCTTCATCCTGTTTGCTTGCTGTCCACAAAAAAGAGCACTTTTTCTGATTTTTGTTAAAATACCTTTAGGTATGTGTGCTATTGAATCCCAGTACACTGGAATACTTTTTAAAACTTTTTTTAGGAGTACTACCTTCCCCCTCTTGAAAGGAACCGATTTTCCCAATTGTTTATCCTGCTTTCTATCTTTTTGAATAACCAAACCCAATATTTAAATGAGTAGCAATTTGGTTTCTGCATAAACCCCAGGTATTTGAAGCCCTCCTCAATAGGAGTGATTTGATATGGTAAAATCTCCCTTGTTCTCTGTAAAATATCATCAAGAAATCATTTTAAATGAGGTTGGATTTACCCAAGTTGACAATCATTCCTGTGGAAATTTTATACTTGTCTATAAAATTTGTGAAGGCCTCAAGGTTCCTGATGGATCCTCCCCCAAACATCAGTACATCATCTACAAAGAGAGTGTTTATAACTTCTTCAGTATTTGATACGTTGATGCCCTTTATCACCCCGTCTTCTTTGTCTTTTTGGATGATCCTACTCAATGCTTCTTCCACCAGCAAGAAGATGAAAGGTGAGAGAGGGCAACCCTGCCTTAGGCCTCTTGTTGGACGAAAAATGTTGGAAGGGGCTCCATTGATTAGAACAGCAAAGGAGGTGGACTGTAGATAACCCATAATCCACTCAACAACTTCCAGGGATACTCCATTTTTTATCAATAACAGTGTTACAATTGTCCATCCTACTTTGTCATAGGCTTTGGATAAGTCTAGTTTTAAAGCAAAAGATCTTTGTTTTTTTCCTTTTTGATCATGTGAACTGTCTCCTGTGCCAAAGACACTGTATCATATAGCTGTCTGTTATTTAAAAAACCAAATTGTTCTTCAGAGATAATTTCACTTATCAATGATTTGATCCTCAGAGCTAAAACTTTGGCGATGATTTTGTAAATCATGTTGCAACATGAGATGGGTCTGAAATCATTAAATGATTGTGCTTTCTGTTTTTTAGGAATTAGGGTCAAGAAAGTTGAATTTATACTCCCCAACACTTTACCTAAACTCTGTGATTCTCTAACCACCTCTAGAATGTCATTTTTCATCATATCATAGAAACCAAGGTAAAATTCCATGGTGAAACCATCAGGACCAAGGCTTTTCCCTTTTTGAAAAGAATGTAAAGTATAATTGATCTCTTCCTTTGAGATTTCCTTTTTGAGTTCTTCATTCATTTTTTTAGTTATCATTCTTGGGAAAAACCCCAAATTTCCTAAATTGGGCATCCATCTGGTTCTTTGAAGATGTTTTGAAAAAATTCAACCCATGCTGCTCCTTTCTCCTAGGAGCGTACCAAAATTCCCTCCTGGTTTCTTATTTCACAAATAGTGTTTATATTCCCCCTGTGGGAGGAATAGCTGTGGAATAATTTAGAGTTCTTGTCCCCTGCCTCAAGCCATAAAGCCATGCTTTTTAGGCGTAGTATTTTTTCTTGATTATCTAGAAGCATTTCTTTTTTGTTCTCAAATGATTTCAACAGTTCAGTTTCCTCGAGGTTAAAAAATCCACTCTCATTCCCTCGGAATAAAATCTTAATGCTTTCTTCTACTTCCTTCAGTTCTTTTTGTAAGTAAGCCTTATGTATTTTGTCCCACTCTTTGGAAATTTTCTTTTCCCTAAAGAGGTTGTCTACAAACTATTACATTGCAGTATGGTTCAAATCTCTTCTTATGGGCTGCCAAACTTTTTGAACTTGGTCTCTATACTGTTCATCTTCCAACCAAAGGAGGATAAATTTAAAAGGGGTTGGTGGTTTCTTGTCTGGGGGTATTACTAACAAAGATATAGGTCTGTGATCAGAATTTCCCCCTGTATATACTATATATTTTAGGTTTAGGTTTCCACATAGAAGATTTTCTTTGACCAAGAAACGATCCAGTTTTTTAGAGATGGCTTGAGCACCTCCTCTCTTATTCCGCAAGGTTGGTTCAAGTTTTAGCGGAGCAATATCCACTAAGTTCTCTTTTCAAAGAAATTCAAGAAGAAAAAGGTCAAGACATCTTGTCTGGCATTTTCTCCCCAAACTTCTCCCACAGAGAGGACTAAATTTAGCTCTCTTCCTAAGATAGCATTGGGTTGATCCATCGCTCCACTGAGACTGAGCTTCTCCCAGAAGATTTTCCTTTCAAAGAAGGGTCCATACACATTTAGAATTTTGAACTCCATCCCTTTTTCTTTGTCATTTAGTTTGGTTTCTAAAACTGAATCAAGTTTTCTTGTTGCAATTTTGACCAATGTTGGACTTCAAGCTATTATCAAACCTCCCAAGTTCCCTTCAGCATCTACACTTTTTACTTCCCAGTCTTTGAGGATCTCCTTGACTATGGCTTCTGCTTTTGAACCTTCTAACATAGTTTCTTGAATCAATAAAACTGTAGGTTTAAGGTTGTTGAGCAACCTTTTCAGGGCGGTTTTTTTAGAGGTCCCCCCCAACCCTCTTGAATTGTAATATAGGAGATGCATCAGGCGCCCCCTCTAGGGGCCATTACTCTAAGAGCATGTTTGAGTGTTGATTGTTTCCCTTGTTTAACATCTAAGGCGACATGAACTTGAGCCTTGGAAAGAAGGGTTTTTCTGCATAATCTAGGTTTTAGAGAGGAGTTGAGTGCCAGTCCTCCAGAAGAGACCCCTTCCTTTGATATATCTAAAGAAGAGCTTCGAGACGTAAGTTCGTAAGATCTCTTAAATTTGGCTTTTTTATTTTTTAAAGTTGAAGACTATTATTTTAAAGGGGCATCAGTAAAAATAGAGGTGACCTACATAGGAGATGATGTACCTTTAGCCTTGCGTGTCGAGCTAGCATCGCGAATCACATTGTATTATGTATGTGGAGTGGGTTGACTTTTCCAGCTTCTTTCTCCATTATCTTTGTCGACACCATTACAAATTTTCACTTTTGAAGGCCCTGTCACTTTCCCTTTGCATTCGCCACCCTGCATGGATAAAATGTCATCCTCCTCCAAATAATAAATCTTTTTTTCTTTGTCTTGTATATATTGAGACGCTTCCTTCTTGGAAAGCCCTTTACCCTCATCCTTACTACGACCTGAGCTCTCTAGAGCTTCAATTACTGGTTCCTCCTTTTTCACCCATATCTTCTTATGTATAGAATCCATGGTGGTTTTTGGACAATCCTTCTGCATGTGGAAAACTTCCCTGTATTTGAAACATCTAAAAGAAATATTCTAATAGTCCAGTCGCTGCCACCAAGTGCTGCCATGCATCAAAATCTTGATCTCCTCATATAACCCATCCCTCATGTCCAATTCAACCAGAATCCTAACACATCTCCGATCTAACTTGGTCTCCCAATTATCCTCCAAAGCTATGAACTTCCCTATCTTGTTTCCTATGGCTTCGAGTATCTTGCATTTCCAAAAACCCATCGGGAGTCCTGGCAGAATAACCCAAACTTGTTGCACATTATGTGGCTCCTTATATACATTAAAATATACTGTCCATTTTATAAGAATTAATATCGATGGATCCCAGCTCCAGTTTTGGTTTAAAAGTTTGATATTATCTTCCATGCTTCAAACTCTGATTAAAAACCAACCTCATGGGAGCGTGTAGAATATTGGTTCATAACCTAAGATTTTACCCCAATTCTCTGAGATCCAGTGTTGCAGTGAAATTCTTGTGGTTGTTTTTCCACAGAAGCACCCCACCAATGCGTGTTCCAGCCTCGTGGGAGAATGTAGAATATTGGTTCATAACCTAAGAGCTTACCCCAATTCTCTGAGATCCAGTGTTGCAGTGAAATTCTTATGGTTGTTTTTTCGTAAAAGTGCCCCACCAGCGCGTGTTCCAGGAATTCTGGAATTTGGTCGAAGGTGATAGCTTTTCCCACAATTAATTATGTACTTTCTTTTCAATATTTCATCCAACGACGTATATTTGGATGTGAAGCTTTCATCTTTGTATTATCCATCATTTTCCCTGCGTCATCTGAATTATGAATTTGCATGGTTTCTGTTGGCATGTCTTTTCCATTATTACCTTCCTCCTACGCCATTTCCTTTGAGCATGAAGATTGAACCTCGTCCTGGGCGTAGAATAATGGTCTGCAATCCTTGTCCTTGTTGTAATAAACATCCTTGTTGTACATGCTTGAAACGTCCTTTCGAGCCCCTCCTTATTCTTGTGGCACATCCTCTGCTTCCTTAAAACCTTAAAATTTTAAGAAAGGTGGTGATGTGTTTCTCCCTTCGTGCAAAGCCTCGCCTCTGAATTTGTTGTCGTCGCAGAGCACCATCGTGGCCTCCAAAATTCATATATATATATATAAACTAGCACATCCACATAGTTTGTGGTTGGATCACGTCAATAGGGATCAAATGGTTAAGAAATAATTATGGAATGGAAGAAAGTTTGGGAAAAAAAGTATCCCTCGTATACTTCTAGTTAAACTAGTTCAACTATGAGTTATCCATGCATCGGTACATGTTATCACCAACATAGGCTACATGTTATCCATTTATCAACTATCAGTTATTTTTATATTCTTTTTCTTTTTATCTCTCATTCTTCTAGTTATCTGCCATGAACTGTTGGTTGCCATTTATCAACTATGAGTTATCCATGCATTGATATTAGTTATCTATTCATCGGCTAGGTACCCATTATTTTTTATATTATTTTTTTTATAATTGTTTATTTCGAATTTTGAACGATTTCCATATAATCAATCTTGACAGTACACTTGTCTTATCCTCCTCCAAAGATGAAAAAGCATAGGTGGTAGTCCACCCCAATTCTCAAATAAAAACATATATCGATGTAAAAATAACTGATAGTGATGAATGAATAATTGGATAACTGGTAGTGGATGCAGGGATAACTTGTAGTTGATGAATGGATAACCAACCTTGTAGCTGATGAATGGATAACCAACCTCTCATGGCACATAAGTAGAAGAATTTGAGAGATAAAAATATATATATAAAAGGTAACTAATGGTTGGTGCAAGAATGCATGGAAAATGTATAATTTTGGGTGGACTGGTACTTGACACATGGATGATGTACTTAAGTGTTTCTACTAGTTCTATAAAGATTGATTTGTAAGATGTAATATTAATTTTTTATTATATAAAAATAATATTTTTTCAAAATACAATAAATCAAAATTTATAAATATTATTGTTTTATTATGTCGATATTATCTGAGACTTTGGACTTAAGCAAGTCAACAAGATTAACCCGTGTATAACAAGTGTAGAGTCGAGATTCATTTCATGGTCCTCATATCTTGTTATGCTTAGATGCATCTTGATTAACCATATCAATAAGATTAATATGTTCGGAATACGCGAGATTTTTTATACATTGATAATGTTTGTTTTTTCCTAAAGAATGTGCCAATTACTTTTATATAATAGTTAATCTAATATAAAAACCACTTAATTTGTTTTTGTTAAGCTCATAGGTGTATCGTCATTGGGGTTAAGCTAATAATTGTATCTAATAGTTAATTTTTACAGTTGATATAATAGCTTCAAGTTATCTTGACTCCTAGCTTCCAAATGGAGTTCGACTAAGCCTTGTGCACATTAACTCGAGTCCCAAGTGCTAGATAGAATTCGAATTTCACATGAGTTGCACATTACCATGCCACTAAGTGCAGTTATCACATGAGTTCAGAGGAATTTATTAGGAGTTCGATTGTCACACTAACAACACATTACTTCAACTCCTAGCTATAAAATGAGGTTTGACTAAACCTTGTGAACATTAGCTCAACTTCTAGCTGCTAGATGGAGATCCAGTGTGACATGGACTACACATTGCCATGCCATTAAGTTAAGTTATTACGTGAGCTATTTTTTATTTTTATTTTTTTCCCAATTACCACAAAGTGCAATTATCACATGAGCTGCTTTTTCGATTTTTTTAGAATTATTAATTATGAATTTTGAATGATTCCCATAGAATCAATCTGGACAGTACACTTGTCTCATTCTCATCCATATATGAAAAATCATATATGGTAGTCCACCCCAAAATTCTAAGATATATGTTGTCTTTTTGTTTATTAAATAGTAATTTTTTTATATTTATATTAGTTAGTTTAATGTTTGTGTTATACCATAAATGGATAAGTATAATGATCTAGTAATTAGTTTAATGTTTAGCCATCTCAACAAAACTGAGTGGCTGGTTGTGCCTATCAATGTTCACCAGGCACTTTACTTAAGGATGTGCTAGTTTTGTTTCATTGTGCCTATAGGTGTTTCTAGATATTATTTGAGATTTTGGACTTCCTTGAGCTGATCAACAAGATTAACTCGAGTGTAACCATTGTATAACTATGATTTATTTCATGGTCATCATATCTTGTTATGCTTAAATGCATCTTGATTAAGATTTAAATAAGCTTCTGTTAAATTAAGTCGATATCATTTTTTGTTTTTTTTGTTTATTAAATAGCCTTTGTTTTATCATTGTATATTAAATAGTTTAATGTTTATGTTATACCATAAATGGATAATTATAATGATCTCGTAATTAATTTAATGTTTATCCTTTGTTTAAGAGCCAATCATATCTACAAAACTAAGTGTCTAAGTGCGCCTATCGGCATTCACTAGCCATTTTACTTGTGGATATGCTAGTAATAATAATTACGCCCATATGTGTTTAGATATTATTTGAGATTTTCGACTTCCTTGAGCGGATCAACAAGATCAACCCGAGTGTAGAAAGTGTATAGCTAAGATTCATTTCATGGTATTCGCATATTGTTATGCTTAAATGCATAACAATTAAGATTTAAATCAGCTTCAGTTAAGCGATGGTTAAAGAAATGGGTGATAAATCTATAATTCACTAAAGTTTCATACTTCATATTAGTTTTTGTTTTTATTTTTTTCATATCATTTTTTGTTTTTTTTTGTATTAAATAGTATGTGCTTTATGTTTATATTAATTAGTTTAATTACGTCGATATACATTTTTATTTGAGATTTGGGGTGGACTACGACCTATGCTTTTTCATCTACGGACGAGGATGAGACAAGTGTACTGTCGAGATTGATTCTATGGAAGTTGTTCAAAATTTGAAATAAACAATTATAACAAAAGGAATATAAAAAATAATTTGTAGCTAGCTAATGAATGGATAACTCGTAGTTGATGAATGGATAACCAACAATTCATGGAAGATAACTAGAAGAATGTGAGATAAAAAGAAAAAAGAATATAAAAAATAGTTGATAGTTGATAAATGGATGACATGAAGAATTTCGGTGATAACATGTAGCTAGGCATGGATAACTCACACTTGAACCCGTTTAACTAGAAGAATATGTGAAATAAAAAATATTTTTTATTCCATAACTATGTCTCAACCATTTGATCCCTATCGACATGATCCAGCCACAAACTATGTGGGTGTGTTAGCGTTTATGTTATACCATAATTTGATAACTATAACGATCTGGAAATTAGTTTAATGTTTACCCTTTGTTTAACAGTTGTTCATCTCCATGAAACTAAGTGGTTGTTTGTGCCTATCAGCAGTAACCAGCCACTTTACTTGTGGATATGCTAGTGTAAATATTTTTTAAGTATTTGGATTAGTAAAATGAACAAATTAACTTTTCCAAATTGAACTGTGGAGATTTTTTACAATCAAAGTTTACTTAATTTAATATTTTATTTGAAAAATCGTAACAAGTATTATGGCTTATAATCCCAGATGTGGGTGCACGACGGGACGTGGACAGGGGGAATGTTGGAGGCAGGGCGTGTGCCAGGGAAGATGTAACCCCCTCCCCCATGTATTGGCATGCTTAAATACGTGCTCAAAGGCCCTTGCAGAGGACGAGAAGGACATTGGAGGCACGCTGAATTGATCATGCATTGCAAGTTGGATATGGACAAAAACTTGGACATGGACATTTATGCACAGTCACGGTACTCGTGAGTCCAAAGCCACTCCCTGGCCATGCCGTTGAGTACCTAGCTCAATCACCAGGGAACGCTTCAATGGAAGGAGAGAAGCTATATTAAGAAATCATAGAGGGAGCGAATGGCTATCAAAATCCTTAAGTCGGTCTGGGATAAGCACCATCGCGCATGCATGGGGAAGAATTTATCAAAGAAGACTCTCTCGCATCAATCTGTGGAAGACTACATTGTGTCGATTGATATAGGCATCGGCATCATGGAAGACATCGTTGCATCCGGAGGAAAAGGAAATCACCTTAGAGATGTAAGTCTACCTGGATCCTTTGCACTTAGCCAAGCATGGTGTCACATGGGAATGAAGGGAATAATGTGGATCGGGAGGCTCTATTCCACCAAGAAACACTCGAGCACATCTGCAATTCCATCGCTTATATGGAGAATGAAATATCTAGGGAATTTAGGCTCAAACTCGGCCTCGAGGTGGCCATATCCAACTAATAGCGGTTAAAATTCATCCTCTCTCAAGCTATGAAAGAAAGAGAGAGATTCGGGCATTTGGTGAGGATTACAGTCAGTACCTTCAAAGAGGATGTTGAGAAAGGCTCAGTACACATGAAAAATATTATGCAGCTCTTAGAGCCACCCTTTCAAAGGGACACCAAGGGCATCAACGACGAGGAAACCAGTAAGGCCAATAAGGATGAAGTTGAATCCGTCAGGAAGGCCTAGCTTCCTATCTATGCTCATGTTATGTTCTCTCTTGATCGGGCCCTGTTCATGCCATTTCTATGTTTCTTTACCTGTTTACGGCTTATAGATGCATATATATTCCATTTTTCAAAGGCTAGGCAACTTTTACAATGCTTAGACACTCAGTTGGTCTATTTTGTATGTTTTCCTTTTTTGGTTTCAAGACCATTGTCTGACTCCATGATTCAGGAGTCAAAAGCATATATGTAATATGTTTTGTTTTAAGAAGTAATAGAAAAGGGTCCTAGTTAATAACAAAAAAAAAAGTAGTATGCCTTATAAAGTATTTTGTTAAAGCCTTCTTAACTCTTTTATTTAATTATTCCCATTTTTATAAAAATAAAAATACAATCATATTGAAAATTGTATAATAAGTCCGACATCATGTATCTTGGAAACATTAAAGATTAACTAACATGTTTGGAAACATATATAAAATATGTTCATTATTTTCTTTTTGAAATAGATTACATCAATAAATACAAATTTTTAAAATAAATATATCCCCATATATCTTACAACAATTGACTTGAAAACAAATAACAAAAAAGCGCAATTCATTTATATTATAAATCAACCACATTGTTTAGAGACCAAAAAAGCCTTACATATATGAAAGGATTGTAATATCTTACTAACTCGATGGGATCAATGCCCAAAAAAACAAACCTGCTATTTAAGGTAAAAAGACACTAATTGCTCATTGTGTAGATCAAAATTAAAAACAGATTATTGCATAAAATCAAACAAATAATAACTATGAATCCATGCTAGATGTGCCATCTCTCAACTTGGGGAGTGTTCCGGTGAACTTGTACAAAAAATTAAGAAAAGGGACTCATCCAAGATGATGTCCTAGATAATGGTCCATGAGGGTATCATTTACCAATTCCCATCGATGTCATATACCATTTCTCACATGTGGTCCATTCTTGGACAGTTGCTCTGCCATGGAATTTCTCTCTCTGTAAACATGGTGGAAACTACTCTCTTGAAACAAATCCATGATGTGAATCAAAACCTCATACGCCAGCCTCGACAAGATGTTTTTTGGGGACCTCTTCAATAACATCCAATCCACCACTAATTTAGAGTCCCAAAAACCCTGCGATCTCTAGACGCCCTTTGACGAGGAAAGTATCAAAATAAATTTTAAGGCCATTAACTCTACTCTATTATTGGTACTGAATTCGATGCCAACTGAAACATTTACCCACTAATCATCAAAGATGTATAAAATTACATGTAATCCCCTCCCTTTATAGGTGTGCCTTGAGATTCACCATTGAAATAGGACCAACAACCAATCCTATCAATTAATTCCTCTACAACTCTTCTCACTTTTGGTGGGCCATTTACCTTTGGAAAAAGACTAAGGATAGATAATACTTTAGAAGCATACATAGAGGGTGGAATAAATATATCTTCGAATATAGCTTTATTCCTGGCAATTCAGCCTCCCCGGATAAAATTAATTAGTAGTGCTAGATAGTTTTTAAATGTCTCATTATTTATCCATACATGTAAATCCATTGCTAGCCTTAGGCCAGACCAAGAGAAATGGATTTCCTTAACCATAGAAGAATAATCCCAGACATTGACAAGGTAAGGACAGATGATGAACATATCACTAATGTTCTCATTATTAACTTTGCACAAGAGGCATTTCCCTCGGCCCACCCAAAATCTTCTAACCATGGATTCCCATGCAAAATCAAATAGCATCATTGCTATGTAATTGTTACACTTGTATAGTTGCTATGTATTACATATATTTTTAACACAATGCACATGTGCAAACAAATTTCTTTATTACACACAATGTATAGGTTATATGATGTGTTCCAAACTGTTAAACCAAACAACTTTAAATGACACATGTAATCACAGTAAGTGAAAATGAAACACAATAGTGAATGCATTCACATGCTATATTTGTGGGTTTCCAATTACCACTTGTGCGTCCACCTTAACATAAGCAATCTATTTTTGGTTGGAATAATTTAATGATTCATTTAAAAGGGATCACAAGGGTTTCTCTACATCTAAAGAAATTTGGTCATTTGAAATGTTAGATTTTTAACATTAAGATAGCATTATATTAGGATCTTTAACTGAGAGAATAACAAGCACAACAATCAAACACAAGAGACAATGAACACATTGTTTTTACTTGGGGAAACCATAAATGGAGAAAACCCTGCAACTTCCTCAAAGATAGAATCAACACCAAAAGTAAAACCCAAAACAATAAGATGATCTCCCAACAGCAGTAACCTTCTTTCTTCCTAGCCCCAGTGTCTTCTTCTTCCTCAGCTATGCACTACAACTGAGTGTGAGTGGGTTTGTGATAAATAGAGAGGCTAGCTCTCTATTTATACTAATTCCCGACTTGACTAAACCCTACTACGACCGACTTCACTAGGTGAGTCTAACAACCCTAGTGCCCTGGAACTGTGGGGACTTTAACCCTTGAACAATAGGAGGGTTACCTACCTTGACTTGACTTGACTTGTTTACATTATAGAAACTCCTGATCAGAACATCGGGGCATGACATGACTCAATTACATTACAGACACATCCTGGAATAAACATCAGGGTATAATACATAAGAAATACAAGTGAATACATTCTGAAGTTACAATTACATCAACGCTCCCTCTTAACTAGGAAGGTATTCTCTCGACACAATTTATCAGCACAAGTCTTCTTCTCTGTATCATCTGGATCATCCTCGAGTCCTCAACATCTCCATCTTCAAGTCATCTCCATCTTCAAGTCATCTTCATCTTCAAGTCATCTTCCTCTTCAAGTCATCTTCATCTGGATCTGGATCATCACTCGATCTGGATCATCTCTGGAGCATCATCATTGGATCATCACGGGTGCTATCTCATGATTCTTCTTGTCACAGGAAGTTCTATAGAGACAGCCCTTTTTCATGCTGGTTGTAAGCCTAGCCTCCATGTAGGTCTTCTTCCAGCACTTATATCTAACCCTAAGTTAGAATGGCATGCCTAGCACTTATATCTGATCATGTAGGAACCAATCCTATAATCATATCAGAAATGCAATCCCAACACTCACATCTGACCATGTGGGAACACATCCCACAACCCTATCAGAAAGGCCCAGCACTCACATCCAACAACCAATGTCGGAAAGGCTTAGCAATTACACTCGGTCATGCGAGGAACCAATCCTCCATGCCGAAAGGCTCTGCACTTACATCTGACAACCAATGTCAGAAAGGCTCGGCACTTATATTCGACCATGCAAGGAACCAATCCTTCATGTTGAAAGGGATCTACACTTACATCTGACAACCAATGTCAGAAGGGCTCTGTACTCACATCTGATCATGTAGGAACCAATACTATAGTCACATCAGAATGGCCCTCAGTCTCAGACTGAGCTTTCCTGGTAACTGATCAGGTGCCTCCATTCCAAGAATGGCATTCAACGCTTATATCTGATCATGTAGGAACCAATCCTACAGTCACATCAGAATGGCTCAACACTCACATCTAACATGGAAGGAACCAATCCTCTCACCATGACAGAATGGCTCAGCCCTTACATATGACCATGGAAGGAACCAATCCTCTCACCATGTGAGAATGGCTCTAGGTCTCATCATTTCCCCTTGGAGGAAACCTCGATCTGGAGAACACCAAGCTTCTCCCTGAAGTACTCAAACTTCACCCTAGCCAATGGCTTTGTCAACACATCAACTATCTGTTCGTCCGTCGCAACATACTAGAGCTTCATTGCTCCCCTCTGCACCATATCCCTGATATATTAATACTTGATCTCGATATGCTTCGACTTGTCATGGAACATTGGTTTCTATGACAACTTCATGCAACTCTAGTTTTCACAATGTATACAAGTAGCATCCATTTGGAGATCAAATAAATCATACAGTAGCTTCCTCAGCCATACTGCCTCGCAACTAGTTGAACAAGCTGTCACATACTCTGCTTCAGCTATACTCAGTGCCACACAAGATTGCTTCCTGCTAAACCAAGAGATCACACCTGATCCCATATTGAAGCAACACCCTAAAGTTCTCTTCCTATCAATGGCACTTCCTACCCAATCTTAATCAACATAACCCTCCAGGCTAATCTTCTGATTCGCCTCATACTTGAGCCACAATCAATTGTACCCCTCAGGTACCTCAAAATATGCTTTGCAGCAACAAGTGAACATGTCTCGGATCTGTCAGGAACTGGCTCAAGGTGTTCACAGCAAAACAAATATCTGGTCTCGTGTTCATCAGGTACATCAAGGACCCAATCATCTAACGATAAATCGTAGCATCAACCGTCTCTGATGAAGCATCACTCAATAGCTTCAAGTTCGATGCCATAGGTGTGGTCATGGCCTTGCATTCCATCATCCCAAACCTCTTTAGGATCTCTACTGCATACTTCCCTTGTCTGAGGGAGATTCCATCTACATTATGCCACACCTCCATGCCTAGAAAATAGTGCATCATACCCAAGTCCTTCGTTTCAAACTTGGAAACAAGCTTTCTCTTCGTATCAACAATCAACCTATCCATACCTGTTACAAACAGATCATCTACATACAGTAGGAGCATCACTGGGTTTCCATCTTCAACCTTGTAGTATAGGCTGGAATCTGCTTTACTTTTGGTAAAGCCCAAACTAGATAGAAAGCTGTCAATTTTTTCGTACCATATCCTGGGTGCCTGTTTCAAACCATACAGGGATTTATTCAATATGCACACATGAGACTCCCTGTCATGTGTCTCAAAACCGAGTGGTTGCTCTACAAACACTTCCTCTTCCACTACACCATTCAAGAAAGCAATCTTGACATCCATTTGGTGTATCTTCCATTTCATCACTGCATCCAGAGCAAGTACTGATCTGATGGAAGTGTATCTGGCTACAGGTGCAAAGGTTTCTTCATAATCTATTCCTTCTTTCTGTGAGAAGCCATGAGCCATGAATCTTTCTTTATTTTTTTCTATGCTACCATATGCAACATGCTTGATCTTGGAGATCCATTTGGAAGTTACAACCGACTTCCCTTCTAATCTTGGGACAACATCCCAAACATCATTCTTCATGATCGATTGATACTCTTCGATCGTAGCATCCTTCCATTCTTTTCGTTCTACCGCTTCCTCATAATTGGAAGGTTCTTTATTGATAAAGTCACATAGTAAAGCTACATATCCAGAGCAGGATCTGGTTCTCTTTCTTTCTCTGTGATTCTCTTCTAGAGCCCCATATCTTTTTGCACCTTGGATAGCTTGTCGTACCCAAGCAGGTTTCCTCTTGTGAGGATTCTTCTCTTGAGGTGGATCTACAGGTTCTTGAGGTTCTTCAAATTCTCGATCTTCTTCTTGAGTTTCTTCGTTCATGGTTGTATCATGAATTCTGGGTTCTTCTGCTTCTTCATGTTCTTCAACAGGTTTCTTTCTGGTTTTGTTGTAAGTTGAGTCTTCATCAAATGTCACATCCCTACTAATGTCGATCTTCTTGAATCCTGGGAAATATATTCTGTAAGCCTTCGAGCTTTCAGAGTATCCCACAAATATACCCTTCTTTCCTGAAGGATCTAATTTTGTTCTCTTCTCTTTTGGAATGTGTATGTACACTGGACATCCGAATATTCTGAGATGGCTGACTTCTAGTTTCTTGCTAGAAAATACTTCTTCAGGTGTCTTGTTCTCGAGTACTCTGTGTGGAGTACGGTTCTGTACATACACCACTATTCTAGCAGCCCCTTCCCATAGATGCATGGGAAGATCTTGATCATGAAGCATTACTCTTGCAGCTTCCATGATAGATCTATTCTTCCTTTCTGCAACCCCATTCTGTTGTGGATTATATGGAGTGGACAAATCCCTCTTAATCCCTGATTCTTTGCATAAGTATTTGAATTCATTTGATGTGAATTCTCCACCATTATCTGATCGAAAGGTCTTGATCTTCTTTTTTGTGTGGTTCTCGATCAAGGCTTTGAATTCCTTAAACTTGTTGAAAACTTCATCTTTGTTCTTCATAAAATATATCCATGTCTTCCTAGAAAATTCATCAATAAAATAAACATAGTATACATACCCGCTTAGTGAACTTGATGACATTGGTCCACATACATCGGAGTGGATGATTTCCAAGATTCCTTTTGCCTTGCTCTCGCTACTTGGAAAAATATTCTTTGTATTCTTTCCTTTCGCACATCCTTTGCAGACCCCTTCATGTTTTGCTTGAATTTCTGGAATACCTTCAACAAATTTTCTTGCAAGTGGTAGTGCCCTGTAATGCACATGTGCAAGCCTTCTATGCCAAAATTCATTTGGCTCTACTGTGTCATGGACCAAAGCTTGTTCTAGATGGCCCTTCAATTTGTATAATCCTCCTTCTTATTCTCCAATTACTATTGCATCATCAATAGTCTTTCCTCTTGACCACATGAGGACTTGGCCATCTACAAATGCAACCCTCATGCCTTTTGCATCCAGTGTCGATAAGGAGAGAATATTCTTCTTTAGTCCTGGTACAAACAAGACATCCTTCATTTTCATAAACTTTCCAGAGTCTAGCTTGTAGGAGGATTCACCACTACCTTTTATGGGATATTGGTAGTCATCCCCAAGTTTCACCTTATGGGGTGAATTATGTTTGGATAGTTTCTCAAAAGATTCCTTGAAACCTGTCATGTGTTTGGAAGCCCCACTATCAATAAGCCAATATTTGCTTCCATGAGTGACAGTTCCTGTCGGAGCGGAAATCAGAACATATTCTTCTTCACTTGAAGAGTCTTCACTTTATTGTTTTACTTTCTTCCTAGGAGGATCATCATCCTCAACAGTGTGAGCATGATGTCTTCTTTTGGATTTATTCTTCTTCTTGGATCCATTCTTATTCATGGGACAATTTCTATCAAAGTGTCCTATTTCATCGCATGTATAACATCTGAGTTTGGATGGATCTCTTCTTACAAGATTATTTTTCTGATGAGAACGCTTACCTTGGTGATGATGATTTTCCCTTCTTCCTTTTCTGGAGTGTAGTGTAAGAGCTTGATCTTCACTTCCCATCTTTTCTTCTCGAGCTGCTATTTGAGCTTCTTCTTGTGAACATTCTTCCCACAGTCTACTGAACTTGACTAACTTCTTCCTAGCATAGATTCCTTGGATGAAAGAATTTCATGACCTAGGGAGACCATTCAAGGTTGTCATCACAATTTCTGCATTCTCCACTTCTTCATCTACTACTTCCAGCTATTCTTTGATCTGGGAGACCCTTGTGAAGTATGATTGGATGGTCTCCTCATTCTGGATCTTTACATTCTTCAACTGGTTCCTTAGAGTCATCTTCCGGTTTATGTTCTTCCCTTCAAACAGTTTGGTTAGGGCATCAAACATAGCTTTAGATGTTTTGAGGGAGGACACCTGTGGTATAAGGTGATCCTTGATTGAATCAGCAATGATCGTTTTTTCCACAACCAACTTCTTCTTATGTAAGGCCTTAGCCTCGTCTCCCTCTGGAACTGGAACCTCCTCACTGATATAGGAGTCCAACTCATTTTCTTCCAAGAACAGGGAGATCCTATACTTCCAGGCTCGAAAGTTATCAGCTCCTTCAAGATTTTCATCAAGCTTGGTATGATGAGACATCTTAACTGAGAACCTCAAATGGAAATACAAAAGATTTATATCTTACCAGGTCAAGATGTCAGATCTAGATTTGAAGCTGAAATTCTGTAGTGCTGGTTCAGGAGCAAATTAGGGTTTTTCTTTTCCGGAGTTCTGTCCAACCAAATGCTTTGATTTTGATCTCTAACTTTGATTTTGGGGAGGATATCAATCCAAGCCTGGGCTCACTAAAAAATTCCATTTCTGTGAAAATCCTTAATTTCCAGCAGTAGTGTCGGGTCCAAAACTGAAAAATCTCAAAATTGGATTCTGCTTTGACAGAAAGATGTGCCCTCGGGAGGAGAGTTATTCCACCCTTATTTTGCTGAAAATTTTTGGAGAGAGATCCATAAAGTAGGAATCCCTAGTTCCCGCAGCTGCACAGTGTCTTCTTCTCAAGTGAGCTCTGATTCCATGTTAGATTTTTAACATTAAGCTAGCATTATATTAGGATCTTTAACTGAGATAATAACAAGCACAGTAATCAAACACAAGAGACAATGAACACAGTGCTTTTCCTCGAGAAAACCATAAATGGAGAAAACCCCACAACTTCCTTAGAGATAGAATCAACACCAAAAGTGAAACCCAAAATAGTAAGATGATCTCCCGATAGTAGTAACCTTCTTTCTTCCTAGCCCCAGTGTCTTCTTCTGCCTTAGCTATGCACTACAACTGAGTGTGAGTGAGTGTGTGATAAATAAAGAGGCTAGCTCTCTATTTATACTAATTCCTGACTTTACTAAACCCTCCTAGGGCCAACTTCACTAGGTGAGTCTAACAACCCTAGTGCCCCGGAACTACAGGGACTTTAACCCCTGAAGAATAAGAGGGTTACCCACCTTGACTTGACATGACTTGTTTACATTATAGAAACTCCAGATCAGAACATCGGGGCATGACATGACTCAATTACATTACAGACACATCCCGGAATAAACATCGGGGTATAATACATAAGAAATACAAGTGAATACATTCCGAAGTTACAATTACATCAACATGAAATATTGGTTTTCATATTAGTGATTTAGATTGGGATAAGAATAAATTTAATTATACTAGTTTAGAAGTAAAAATATTACTCAAACATGTCCATTTAGAGTTTTTGTTTCCAGTGTTTGCTATCACTCCCTTCAATCCTGAAAAATTTACAAGCCCTTCAATCTTGGAAAATTTACAAGCTTAAGGCTCCTTCCTTATTAGACCAACCAACTTGGTATTCCAACCTAATACTAAGAATGAATAAGTCATTATTAAAATCTTATTAAATGGAGTTGTGATTTACAATTTTTTTTAAATTTGAAAATATCCTCTGAACTTTAATTAATATTGAAAATGCTAGGTTAAATATAAGTTAGGGTTGTTACCCTTTTCCATAGGGTTGGAAGATACCATGAACAACTTTAGTCTCGAATACGTTCAAACAATTCTCTATGAAAATATTTGAATTCGAGCAATATTTCTAGCATATTTTATGTCTATATTCAGTTTTAAGAGCTACCTTTTTCTACCTCATGCCTCTTATTATGTCCCTGTGGGGAAATATACACACCATGGGAGTAAATTAATATGTCTGTTACGATATGTCAATATATTCATACCTTAATCTGAACACTAGAAAGGTTGGTTTTATTTATGGGGATTTTTTTTCCTATTGGTTCAATGGAGGTGACGGCAACCTTGAGAAATGGCATGGAGGTTTCACTTTCCATCCATCTCATGGTACAATAGTTTTGTTGATTTTGCAGATTTGGCATCTAGCTAACCACGGATGTTGAAGTTTTGTTGCTTTTGCATATTTTGGCATCTGGCCAACCAAGGATGTTGAAGATAAGTCTAGTGAACTTTGTTATGAACAGAAAGAAACCATTAGGTGTATGTAGAAAATTTAACTAATTCATTTGTAAGTGGAAAATAATTTATAGAGGAATTAACAAAGACATAAATGAATACATAACTAACAAAAGGTTTCTCAAAATTTTAGTATAGGAAACATGATTTGGCCTTATAACCATTACAAGGTTTTTCAATAATATTAGAATTGATTATTTTTTGGTAAAAGCATGGTAATGTGTCTCATTTTGTGGCAAGAAAATTTATTGTGTTTTTATAAATTATTTAAAACATTTATTATGAAAATTAAAAAATGTGTTTTAAAAAATTTTAAAATTAATTTTAAGAATCACTTGTATATTATTTCCATATTGATTGATGTACACACAAATATAACTTGTGCAGTTGGGGATGATGGAGCAGAGGAAGGAGCCTAGGGTTTCGAGGGCATGGGAAACCCTAGGTGCCTAGGGTTTCTTTGGAGCAGGGAGATCATACAGGGCGCTGACGGAATCAGCTGGCATGAAGTGACGTTTTGGCTTCCACCCCTAGAGAATAGGTGGTGGTTACGATGCCTTTACCGTGGTTCTCACACGTTATGGGTGGATATGCTGTCTACAGGTAAACTACACTTTTTTACTGTTATTTTTTAACCTTTTACTAGCAAACTGGCAGAAGATGAGTTGGTTAACTATTCCAGCGATCATCTGGAGGCAGGTGTTTTCTGGGTTGGGCCAGGTGTAAGTGATTTGGATGAGGTGGAGGCTCCTCCTCCTCCATGGATTGAAAGTTATCCAGCGGTTGTGTTTTCAACTTCCCATGGCGAGGATGGTTTCTCTTCGTTTGATATTTTACTATCCTCACCTTCCCCTTTTTAGTTCCCAGAGGTTTTACCGTTTTTTCCCGACAACGGAACTAGAAATGTTAATGGTCTCAGGAAGACGGGGGTTGTGGACTCATCATTGTCGGAGGGGAACTTTTGTACAAGTGTTCGAGAACATGGAGATGTGATAACGGGATCGAATTTAGTGGGGGTTGTGAGCAGCGTAGAGAAACCCTTGGCATTTACTGACAGTGAATATCAAAGGGTGGAGGAACAAGGTTTTGTTGCCTGTTCCATTAGACCCTTGGAACTGCGAGGCTTCCCTAGCCCAACTTTGGAAGGTTTTCTCACTTCTGGGTCAAGCAGCGAAGCAGACATAAGGGTCGGCAACAAAGGGATTCATAAACAGAATAGCAAAAAATGGATAAAAACCAGGATGGATGGGTACAATTATGCATTGGGGGATGACATAGGGTGGCATCAAGTCATGTAGATGGAAAACAGGACCCTGGTGGGGCATGTTATGGGAAGAACTTTATCCCTGCAAACGGTGGTGAAATGGGCAACAGATTGTTGAATGGAGGCACTGGGTTCTGTCATGAAAGTGGTCAGCCTAACTAGAGGATGGTACGTGTTCAATTTCCAACAGCTGGAACATTTGTAGTGGGTGCTAAATTGAAATTAGAAATTGGATCACTCACCTGTGTTGCTCAAACCTTGGAACCCTCTCTTTGACGCAAGCAGGGAACGTGTGGACATAGTTCCCTTGTGTGTTCGATTATTGGGGCTTCCTTTGCATTACTGGACAGAAGAACACTTTCAAGACTTTTCTAGAAGAAGATCTCTCCTTTCGGGAGACAAAATGCAGAAGGTTGCTCGAATTCTGGTTAGTTTCAATCTGAGGGAAGGTTTAGCAAAATATATGTTGTTGAGTTGGGGACCTTATCAAATCAAGCAATTCTTGGATTATGAAAATGTTCCCTTTCGCTACAGGAGATGTCATGCATATGAGCATCTTGCATCTGAATGCAATTTATCTATCTGAACCCTCAACGGACGTTGACAGCAGCATGGTATAAAGAAGGTTGGGATGGTAGGAGTGCCCTAGGGTCCATCGTCACCTCATCCATCGACACCTGTGGAACCAATGAGCGAGGAGGTAGAAGATAGCATCCTGAGAGGAGGAGGTTATGGTGCCTCTACCAGTGGTGGAGGTGGATAGACAATTCGATGGCCAGTACTTGAAGGGGTTTCCCTTTCTGGGTACTTCCTCCTTTAATATCTCCCCATCTATTAATTTATTTGCAAAAACATTCATCTTTCTGGTCTAGATTGCATGGAAGGTTTGAAACTTTTGACTCTTACTTCATGACCTAAACCGGATTCTTTACCCATATCTCCTGCAAATATGGAGGAATCTCCTCAGATTATGGATCCCGAACCTGTTATTGAAGAAGTTACTTCTCCTCTTTCCCCTCTTGAATCGTCATATTCCGGTTATTTCCTACAGTCTTTCTCTAGGGTGGCCTCCGGGGGTTTGGGGAAAGCTTCAAACTTGACCACTAAGGGAAGAGGAAGGAAATATTTTATTTTCAAGGCACAATCTAAGGAAAAAAAGGATCTGTTGGAAGGGAAACAACAATCTATTGAGAGGGCACTTAGAGCAGTGTGTGCCTAGAAGAAGGGTCATAGATGAAAATTATGTCTTTCAACTATCGGGGTCTGGCTGGTCCCCATATAAAATCAGCACTCAAGAGGGTGGTTAGTTTAGAACACCTAGGCATAATTTTTCTTCAAGAAACTTTAGGTGTAGGATATGTGGTTAAAATTAGGCTGGAAAGTTGGTTTCCAAAATGGACTTTTAAGACTTTGGATGTTCGGGGCTGCTCTGGAGGGTTGGCAATTGGTTGGAATGTAAGAAATGTTAAGGTTTTGAACCTTTGGGGTATGGATTCGATTCTTGGACTGACATTTAAGGCCTTGGAACTCAAGGACACCTTTACTGTTTTTGACATCTATGGATCGTATCTAAATAGGGTCCCATTCTGGGATAAACTATTTAACAACACTCTCCTAAAAGGATATATGGTGATCATAGGAGGAGATTTAAATTTTTCTTTGGGACAGACTGAGGTATGGGGGCCTCATGCTCGTGTTGATTTGCTGACGAATTACTTCACTCAGAAGTTGGTTGAATGATGAGTCTTTTTTATTATTGGTATCTTCTAGATGGATCCCCTTTGACTCAGGTATCAGGAGAACTGTTGCTTTCCAATTTACAGCAAACATCCATAACATAAAGGATGCTATTAAAGAATGCGAAGTGGACAAGAGACGTCGGGAGGACAAAGAACTGAAACAAGTTTAAAAGGACATTTCTAAGATCCTTGAAAAATATGGGGGGGGGGAGGGGTTCTAATGAATCAGGAGGACAAAGATACATTAATCATGCTAGAAGGGAGAAGGAACATCCTGTTATTAGAAAAGGAGGAGACCTGGAGATTGAAGAGCAGGGCCACCTGGTTGGAGTGTGGGGATGAAAATACAAAATTATTTCATGCTTTTGCAAGAGGGAGAAAAGCATCAAACACAATCTAGAGACTATTGGATGAGCAAGGAGAATCCCACAACACTTTCAAAGGAATGGTCAGAACAGGTGTGGAACATTTCAAGAATCTTTTTAAAGCACCATCCCAGGCATCTATTGCAAAAGTCATCAGAACTGCACAATTATTTCCAAGGTTCGTTGAGGAGGAAGACAATAGGTCCCTGATGGAGGAAGTCACTGAAGAAGAATTAAAGGAAGTCTTACAAAGCTTTCAGAAGGATAAAATCCCAGGTCCAGATGGGTGGATGATTGAATTCTTTCTAGAACTCTATGAACTCCTAGGAGGAGACTTATTGAAGGTTGTAGAGGATACTAGAACCTATGGAAGGATCCCTTCCAGTTTCAATTCAACTTTTATAGCTCTAATTCCAAGAATTGACAATCATGTTTCTCTTAATGATTTCAGACCCATTTCACTCTGTAATTGTATCTACAAGTTGGTCTCAAAGGTGATAGCAAGAAGATTGAAGGTAATTTTATCAAATCACATCACTGAAGAACAATTTAGGTTTCTGGAGGGGAGACAGATCCATGAATCCATAGGGGTTGCACAAGAGGGGATTCACGGCATGAAAACAAAAAATATCAAAGGGGCTCTACTCAAAATAGACTTGTTCAAAGCCTATACAAATTAAGTTGGTTATACATTCATATGTTATTGACTCATCTTGGTTTTGAAATTGATTTTATTAGGTGGATCATGAATTGTATTACAACAGTCTCCTTCTCGGTACTGATTAATGGAGATACTTTTGTTTTGTCCATGCTGAAAGAGGGCTTCGACAAGGTTTTCCTCTATCCCTGTTTCTCTTTTTGTTAGTACCTGAGGGTTTTAAGAAGGTATTTAAGGGATGCAAAAATCCACAGATCCTTGAAGGGAATTTAGATCTCTCAGTACTTGCAAATAACACATCGCATGTTTGTAGATGATGTTCTAATTTTTTGCTCATGAACGGTGAGAGACACAAACACCATTCTTGATATTTTGGAGCTTTTCTCCAAATCCACTAGGATGGAGATAAACTCAAGGAAATCAACACTAGCCACTCATCTTCTAAGTGCTGAAGAGCTACAGGTAATCAAAAAAAACTTTCCCTACAATTTGGAAGGACTCGATGTTGGCTTGAAATATCTAGGGTTTTGTTTGAAACCTAATGATTATCAAAAATAGGATTGGAAGTGGCTTTTTGACAAGCTGGAAAAACGCCTGAAAGTATGGATTCATAAATGTCTATCCAGAGCTAGGAGGATGTTGTTGGTAAAAGCTGTATTAGAATCAATACCAGTTTAGTGGATGTCATTGGCTTGGATCCCTAAAGGCACATTGGAAGAGGCAATAAGTACTTGAAGTTAGATTTCTGTGGAGTGGAAAGCAGGAGACTCATGTGATCCCTTGGGTTCGGTGGGAGAATATTGTTGTCCCAAAAGGACTAGGAGGATGGGGCCTCCCTCAAAAATATTTTTTTGTTTGCAAAGTTACTTGTGGCTAAGGGTGGCTGGATACTATTAAAGGCTGAAAGTCTGTGGACTCAAGTAATTTTACAAAAGTATATAGCCACTGATATTGTTGAAGACTGGATAAGGAGCCCCATGAAAACCCATACAGGTGGCTCGATGATTTGGAAAGAGGTGGTTCAATATTTTGATGTCATTAAATCAAATCTGGCTTGCAATGTGGGGAATAGCAAGAAACTAAGGGTAGGTGAGGACCCGTGGGTCGGATGTACTCAACAAAATAGGATTCCAGTACACACAGTGGAGGCTTTAATAGAGAGAGATATAGTCTATCTTTCTCAATTAGCTGCACCTATTCAGGAGAACCCAGGGTTCCAAACTTGGAGATCGACACCTAAATACGGGTTACCAGAGGCAGATAAAAGGGAACTAGAGTGGTTTCTTGGGGATTTGAACCAAGCACAGATTCAGCTTAGGGACAGGGAGGATGAAATCATATGGGATTTGTATCCGTGTGGAAAATACACCCCAAAGGCCGGTTATATAAAACTTAGTGCAGATGTTTTTCAAAGGGACCCGATTTGGTGGTGGAAGAAACTATGGAAAATTAAAAGTCCACCAAAAACCACAATCTTTATGTGGTGTGTATTGGAAAACAATGCTCCAACTTGGGACAATTTACAAAAAAGGAGTTTCCAGGGGCCTGGAGTGTGTACTCTTTGCAAGTCAGATGGTGATTATGTATCTCACCTTTTTTTACATTGTCTTTTTATCAAAGAAGTTTGGAAAGAGTGTTCGAAGGCTCTTGGAATGAATTACAGATGGGTGGGTTTGTCAGTACCTCAAGCATGGGATAATTGGAGGAGAGTGGAATCACAAGAATCGCTGACAGCCCTACCTCTAATAGTAATATGAGATGTTTGGCTTGCAAAGAACAATTTAATCTTCATTGATAAATCTTGCACCCCTGAAATCACGGCAGGTCTTGCATGTGGAATACTTCCTGCTTTTCCACAATACATCAGAGTTTCAAGATAGAGGGAGGAATTGGAAGTGGAAATTGATAAGTCAGTGCCTTGGGGTTTTTTTATGGGGCATCTCAAAATAACCTTTGTGGGGGAGGGGCTCTACTCTTTCTTTCGGAGAACCATTTCTTCGAATTAATAGTCGGATCAGGGGAAGGAAATAACAATTTTACTGAGATACTGAGCTTAAAAATTCTTCTCATTTTTGCAGCAGAGAAAGGGTGTAGAACTATAAATGTTTGTGGAGACTCGATGAATGTGATAAATTGAACAAAAGGGACACAACTTTTCAGAAATATAAGACTTGCCAACATTTTATATTCCATTAAAGCAGTTATAAACACTTATGTATCCTTTTCATGTCGACATGTCTACAGGGAAAACAAAAAGAAAGCAGACAAATCCTCGAAGGAGGGGTTGCATATGGCCTTGGGTTAGTGGAAGATAAGAGAACAGAAAGAGGACACCATGCATGATTACTATCACAGACCTTTTATAGAAGGAACAACACCAATTTAAATTACCATTATACTACAAAACGTTTTATATTTTCTAATGTTATTTTGGAGGATTTTTCTTTTTTCGAAAATGGATTGTCTTTGAACAGTTTGCAACATTTTATATGGAACAGGATGACAAAGAAGTATTTACTTTGTATCTTTTTGTAACAGGATGGCACTTGTTGTATATTTTTGTTGAACATTATTTATTGTGTGTGGGGGTTTACAGAAGATCTTCAGGGTATGTTTTAATTGTGCTCATAGCTGAACTGAAATACACATCAATGTGTATCTACTGAATGTAATTTTTTTCTCATCGGATGAAATAAAATTACGCTTATTTTCTCAGGAAAAAAAATTATTTCCATATTGATACAAAAAAATATTGATTTTGATGTCTTAAAATTATATTTTTGGGGTCATGCTAAAATTATTAGTCGGCATTGGAAATTTAATAATAATTAAAATATATCATAAAAAAAATTAGAAATATGTACAACAATCTTAAAAGTGTCTATATAAAACATTTTCAAAAAAATTGGAATTAAAAAATAAGTGATTATAGATATGGGGGGTCACGGTTTTTTGAGTACTTATGAGCGGTCTGAAATAATAATAAATGGTCTTTAAAGAAAAAAAATTGTTAGTAAGAAAGGATATTTTATATTATTTTTTGTAACAAAACAGAATACATACATACTTCTGACTCTTGAAACATGGAGTCAGACCATGGTCTTGTATCCAAAATAGGAAAACGTACAAAACCGACCAAACAAAGTGTCTTAAGAGTGTGAGGGTTTCCCATCCTCTGATCAATGGCAGCCTCACTCTTCTAAATTTCGTAAATAGGAAATTAGACATAGACAAGAAAGGACCCAAACAGAAGAGAGCATAAAGAGAGGCTATGTCTTCCTAGCGGATTCTGCCTCATCCTTGTTGACGTTGTTGGCTCCCTCGACGTTGTTTCTCTTGGTTCCTCGCTAAAACAGAGGCTCTTCCAACTGCAGCAAGATTTTCATATGAACCATACCCTTCTTCGCATCTCCTTTAAATGTACCAACAGTGATTTGAACCAGATCTATGAAGCTCTCTCTTTCATTCATGGAGCGAGAGAGGATGAATTTTAGCCTCCAATAATTATAAATGGTCATGTCACGACCGAGTATGAGCCTGAAATCCACAAAGAACTCATTTTCCATCTCCATGATGGACTTGTGAATGTGCTACGGTGTCTCTTGGTTAAACATTGCTTCTCAGTCCACCTCATCTCCTCCCTCCCTAGGCACCGCCATGCTTGGCACTGAACCAAGAAACCCTGTGGAGCAACCTTGCTTACGATAATTCCTACGCCTCCTGGCTCGACCATCCTTGAGTCTACCCACCAAATATTTTCTCAAAACTGCGCAATAATGCTTGTCCCAAACCAACTTGAGAATTTTAAGCGCCATTATCTCCATCTGCTCGTCCTCCATTGCAAAACCCCTTGATGATTGCACCAAGTACGCAATGACATGGTCAAGAAATGGCACAAGGACCTCACTAGTACAGAACCCACCATTCTTCATTTACCAGCCATATCCTTGGCATAACGCGAGATCACTTCGACATACCTCCTCCCTCCCTTCTTATCACTTCAAGGACCGTCGCACTTGTCTTAAGCATGCAGGAGAGTGCAGGAAGGGCTGACAATTGTCTCTGCATGCACCTACCCTTTGTCCTACCTCTTGTCCTCTGCATGTTGCTCACCCGCATCTGGGAGGTCTTTAAAGAAAATTAAATAAATAGGGTAAAAAAAAAATTAAAAAAGAAATACCATATAAAAGCTCATTCACAATGAAAAAAAAAATTTCATTACATCGTTATCTAATTCTTTATGGATTTGTAGATTTATGAACAAAAAATTTTAGTTCATAAAGTTCATCTCCGCCAAAAAGGAAAAAGTGAGACACATTACCATGCTTTTACTCTTTCCCTTTAGTATAAGATCTAGTGTTGAATATATTCCAAGCCAAAAGAATATATCATTCTTCAGCAAAAACTTCAATAAACATAAATATATAAGAAAGTGTTTCTATGGATGAAATTTAAGGGTCATATACATTTAAAGTAAAAATCCTATAGACTTGAGAGGGTAGTGCACAAGTTTCATCATCCACTCCAAAAGTGGATAATTTTTTTAAGGAAGAAAAACCCCAAAAGGCGGAAAGCTTGATTTCAATATGGGAAACCTTCATTTGAAGGGAAAAGCTTGATTTGAGTATATAATTATTGGTTTTCCAAACATTTTTGGGTTTATTTTCCTCCTTTGGATTGAAAATGACAACCTAGGTGATTTTATCCTCTAGGTCGCATCCTCTCCAATCTCCTCTATACTCAATATTCTCCTCTAGTCTCCTCCTTCCACTACAAGGAAAAGGACATATAGTGGAGGTTATAGCGGATGCTCCCCTCAGAAGAGTTGAAATATATGTTTATAGCAGATGTAAGTAGAGGAGGCGAGCGGTTGGATGTTGTATTGGATGTTTTTTATTAGATGTGTTTCTAAACTAAACACCCCAATGCATATCTAAGACAAACGAACCAAGGGGGGGAAACAAAGAATGACGCAAGTGAAAAAAAAGATGAAATAAAAAAAAAATTAAGCAAAATGGCTAGAAATTTTTTAAAATCATAGTGATGTGTTTTAGTAGACATAACGCACTGGTGCATCTACATAAAAAATGCACCATGGCCTTAAGAAAACAATGTCGCTTTCCAAAAAAAACAAAAATTAAAAAATAATTATGCCAAAAGCGCCAAAATTTCATAAAATGAATCTCATGTGTTTTGGAAGAATTAACACATCAGTGCATCTATAACCAAAACAAATCGAGGCCACCAAAAAACAATGTCGCACGACAAAAAAACGTGTGTTTAAAAAATATTATGACAAATGGTGACAATATATTAAAACCATAGCAATTCATTTTGCTAAACTTACCACACCGATGCATCTAAATCCCTAATGCACTGGGATCTCCTAAAAACAATCTAGCACCCCTTAAAAAAAATTAAAAAAATATGTGAAACGCATGGCATTCATTACTAACAAATTCCTTGGTGCATGTGTAAACCAAAAACGCACCTGTTGGGATTTGTTAAAGAATAAAAATTAATAAAGATTTATTATTATTTAAAAACCTACATGTTGTGCAGTGGTGTAATTACAATGCACCGGTGCATTCAATTGTCAGGCACGCTAGAATAGTGTTTTATAAAAAAGATATTGAACAGAAAAAATCATGTTTACCCCTCCATAGTGCGTCTGAGCCATCTACACCAATTATATCCATAACCCACCTAGACACCATACCATCGGTGTCATTCCAGTCCATGTTGACACACTGCTTACTTTTATTGGTTGTTGAATTGAGTTTGAATTTTTCCAAACAGTGGGAAAAAAAACAAATTCTCCATACATAGCCAGGATGACTCCCAGATGCACAGTTCAACAGGTAAATTAATTCTCACTTGATAATTTAAATTTTTAGTGGTTTAATTTTTTCAATTAAGACTGAATTTTCCCTTTTTTAAAAATAAAAATAAAAAAAATTTCGGTGCGTTCGAGCCATTCGGCTCACACCGAATGTTGGTGCACACTGTAATTTGTTACAAGGTGCACAAATGGCGAGGTGAGCTGAACGGATTGAATGCATCGTAATACCGATGCAGTAAAATTTCATAGCACATCGCCATATAATAAAATATATTTTAAAACTTAACTAATATTCGGTGCATTCATTACACATAAGCACATCGAATTTACAGTGAGCATATTTGTATCAAAAGAACTAATAAATGTTACCATTAAAATGAAAAAACCAATTAACCCTTGGATGTCAGCGCACTGGTGTTCAGTGCCATGACATCCTCTAGGAGCACCTTGGTGATTTTAAATCACGTTTGTGCACATTAAACATTGTGTTTAAATGGTATAAGTGCACCGCATTAACGGTGCTTTACTACATCATAGCGCACCACCATAACATAAACAATATTTTAAAACTATAAACTAATAATCGATGCGTTCATTACACATAAGTGCATCGACTATATAGTGTGTCTATTTGTATCTAAACTGGTAAAGATTACCAAGAAAATTTAAAGCCCAACTTTATGACGGACAACAATGCACCAGTATTTGATGTTATGACATCCGCTATGAGCACCGTGGTGCTTTTACATTACGTTAGTACACATTAAGTAGTGTTTTTACATGGTATAAATGCATCCAATTATCAGTGTTCTACTCTTTAGTAGCGCACCACAATAACATAAAATTTATTTTAAACTAAGAAACTAACAATCAGTGTGTTCATTACACTTAAGCACACCGTCCTTATAGTGCGTAGATTTGTATCGAACGCACCGGTAAATATTACCAAGAAAATTGAAAAGCCATCTTTATGGTGGACATCAACACACCAATGTTCGTTGCTATGGCATCCACTAGGATCACCATGGTGATTTTACATCACGTCAACACACATTAAACGGTGCATTAATATAATATAAATGCACCGCATTCTCGATGTGATACTATTTCGTAGCGCACTGTTAAAACATAAAAATTATTTTAAAACTATAAATTAACAATCGGTGTGTTCATTTAAAATAAGCGCACTCACTTTATGTTCGATATATTTATATAACCACATCATATACAGTGCTTTATATTGATATAAGTGCACTGTATGTCATTTTTTTGCAAAAAAATAAATTTTTATTTTAATACATATAATTATCATATAATGTTTCTATATTTATTTTGATGAGACTAGCTAATTCATGTTATATGTGAAACAAATAGGTGAGTGACATGAGGTGGGGCAGCAACAGGAAGCTCAAGTTGACTAGTATAGCTTCCGGAGAGAGTGGGGGGCCAAGGAGAGGGAGAGAGATTTATACCCTCGTCCTATTACTCCATAAATGCAACACCTTTTGAGAGTTATCATCTTCCTCAAGTTATATGAGAAGGACACATCCCTCAAGGGGAACACTACATTCCTCACCCAGTTGATTGCACGTTGGGTTCATCATAGGTAGGCATTTTGAGTTGGTATCAATCAGTGGTTCTAACCCACTAACGAGGAAATATATTTTATCACAGGACTCTCTAAGAGAGGTCAGAACTTTCCTCACTTCCCTGAGGTCCAAGTTGGAGTTGTAGCATTATCTCAGCTAGTATATGTTCAAAAATATGTTGATCCCAACATCCTCGTTCCTGCTCAATTTTAGGTCAGTGGTGGGAATCTCTCCATTGCTACTTTTGGTAGAGAGGATGTTAGGTGACTCTCTTTGTTGGTGGAAACCATTGTGCATATCACCAGTGATGGGGAGTGAATTAGCTGGCCTCTATTATATTATGTTGATTATTTACTTCAGGAACCTATATGTGTTAGGAGGCCTACTATTTTTTATGATATTTTTGTTATGCTCTTAGTCGATGGCGTGCATATATTAGAAATAGGGGGGACTTCCCTTTCAGTTCAAAGTTATTTTGTTTATTTTTTGAGATATTTCCACCCACCATGCCATCTTTTGATCAGCACTCTCCTAAGTTGATGACAAATGTGCGTATGCGCATGTGGGGGAAGATGATTCTCAAGAAGGGGTAGCCTGACTTTTCGACAAGGATCACCGCAAATGTGATCAAGATGTTAGGCGGGGAGGACTCAACTAGATTAGACATGGCTCCATATCCATATGTCGACTTGGATTGGAGAGAGTGTCCCAACATATTATTCACTCAGGAAAAGCCACCAGGTGATAGAGATAAATTTAGTGTTATGCTTGAATTAATCTAATTGCATTTTATTCTTTTTATAGTTAACACAAAAGAAAAATATTTTAAATTATTACACTAAATTCATGTTTAATGAAATTGTCTAATTATTATTGTGTATTATATATTTTACAGATGTTAGTACTTTTGATGGTGATGTGTCTCCTCCTCTGGTTTAGGATGAGGAGGATATGGATATGGATGCAGTGCATCTCGATGCACCCCATTTATCCAAACCTAATTTTTGGCATAGGCCATATGATAGGTTCTGATAGGACATTGCAGATAGGTTGTCTATGATGTTGCAAGATCAGGGGGTATGTCATGTACAAGTGAGGTACATAATCAGAGACCCTCATATTGCAGAGTCATGGAGTATGCTTACTCATTATATGAGGATCTCAGTGTAGCACATTTTTTGTGCTTGTGATATTTTAGATGGTATCCATCATAGTAGTTCATCATCATATGAGGGCAGAGATAATCCGTCGGTTTGTCCACCTTCTTCTCCATGTGACTGCTTCGACTACTGGAGCAGTCTCCACATCTACTACACCTCCTCCTCAGCCTCCACCTCCTCCCTCTAAACCTTTAGCATCTCATCCACCTCCTCCCCCTCCAACTTCGACGTCTCATCCACCTCCTCCTCCACCTCCTTCGACATCATCTAGTCCTCTACTCCTACTTGAAATTCCTCCCAATTCTACATCATCATCCTAACCATCCACCAGTTCCTACTTCACATGTTTCTATTATAGAGATGATCAAAGGGGGTCATACACTCTGTCTTGATGGATGTATCCCTCCTACTCTCATACCTCTTTTTATTTCTAGTATAGGTACTGATGCCTTTGACTCTTCTATCACAGGTGCTAATACTACCTCTAGCTGTATTGGTGGAGGTGATGATGCTTCAATCTCTGGTCTGAGAGATACTGATGATGCTTATGTTGGAGAAGGTGGATCAAATATGCCATAGGTGTTATTGCATTGGATATATATTATTATATTTTACATATTGTATCATGACTTTTATGATATGTATGTTTATATCTCTATATATACCTTTTTTTTCATGTTTATGTTGATGTTTGTTTATTTATGTGGTGAAAATGATGATCATCAAACGTTAATTATGTTTATGTCTATTATTATTTATGTGTGTTAGATGATGTTTAAATATCTTAGTTGCATATGTTACATGAATATGTGACATAATGTTTATGATGGTACGCTCATGATTATCTTCAGTAATATGCTAATGACAATATGATGGTATATATGATGGTGTTTATTTTTATGTTTGTAGTAGATGCTGACAATGATAATAATGGTATGTTTATGTTTATGTCATGGAAATGATGATGATGATGTATGTACGTTTTTGTTAAAACTTATGGTTATATTATGTTAGTATGATGATGTTTATGTTTATGTTTATGATGGCATGATCATGATGTTTATGTTTGTTAGGTGTTGAAAATGATGATGAACGTATGCTTATGTACTAAAAGAACTTTGTACTATTCAAAATCATGTGCTATTTCACTAAGTATTATCTTAGTTGACAAAAACATCACAATTTGCATTATAAATTATGGATGAGTTTCTAGCAACTCTATGATTTATGATTTTTATATAATTTTTAACAGTATCATGTTTATAATTTTTTTATAGTTTGTCATAATATTATGTTTATGTAATAAATTCTTTTACATTTGGTGTTCATATTGTTCTTATATAATATCTATGGATATTGTAATTTATTGTAATTTTCTTAATAATGTAGTAATATTTGTCATAATATTATACTTATTTAATAATATATGTATTTTGTTGCAACTATATGTTGACCATTACAAAATAATATATAATAATTTTTAATAAGGAAATTAACTTTTCATCGTATAATGTTGTGTATAACTTAATTATATATTCAAACGATAAACATAAATTAATCTTGTTTAATTTATAAGTCTAATTGTCAAATTTCATAACAAAAAGTCAAGTATTACCATGTAATATTATTATAATATATGAATATGAACATCAATATGACCTATCAATGTATCATTCAACATTTCATTTTTTTTTTACAATGAAAAAATATCAAAGCTCTAATCGAAAGAAAGACATATACTTAATTAAAAGAACAACATTTTCTCTCAATTATAAACCCAAAAGTTGCATTCTCCAAACTTCTTATTATTAATCATGGAGATCTTCATTATATAATATAATTTTAGTCCACATTCAAGGAACACATTTGATACCCTCTAAAAAAAGGTTTAAAGCTATCTAGAGTTCAAAGGATTGCAATTAATTATTAAGGTAACGTTACTTTGTTAATGTTGTTATTTTTATTTTGTTTTATTATTTTGCTAATATTATTATTTGCAAATTTTATTTAATAAAATTAAAATATTTTTGTATTGAATAATAATTTCAAAATTATGCAAGATTTAAGATATCAAATATTCATGTAATTTGAGTTTGTCAATGAATATATCTAATTTCTAAAATAGTATAGATTCATATTAGTTATATAAATTATTATATTAACATAGCAATACATTATTATAAATTTACATTAATTAATAAAATCTAAATCAATTATTATATATACATATATGAAATATTTTTAGAGAAATATACAACCATGGCTTCAATTTACAAATCAAAACTACGTACCTATTTACAAACCATAAAATAAGGTGAATAAATATCAAGCATACACCTAATTTGTTAATTTCTTCATATAAATCCTTATTGTCTCAACCAATTCTAAGATGGAGTTTAACCTACTAGAAATATAGAGATGCAGAAATTCAATCCAACTTAATTAATATAACATAATTAATTCTTTTATTACAAAGGGAAAAGAATATTCTCTCTTAAATCCATTTTTTCTCCTAAAGAAGATTCCATACATAAACTTCATCCTTAAAGCCATTTTTTCTCTCTTTTTGCCATTCAAACAAATTTGCAAACATTATAACAAAAGTGTCATAAATTAATGCAATTGTAATTCCTAGCATTATAATTTATAACAAAAAAAATCATGAAATACAAACATTCAAATATTGATGGAGAAAATAGAGAGCACCTTAGATTTTCTTGTAAATTTCATTGTTATCAAGGTCATAAATTAAGTCATTGTAGAGAACCTTCACTTTTCTTGTAAATTTCATTGGTATCAAAGCCATAAATTAAGTCATTGTTATCAAGGCCATAAATTAATTGAACTTAATCAAATCATATAATAATAAAACATCACATTAATCTAACAAAAATGACATAAATTAATGCAATTATAGTTCTTAACATTATTTATAACAAAACATCATAAAATACAAGCATTATTGCAATATTAATATAGAAATTAGAGAACACCTTCAAGTCTGGAAGAATATGTTAGGATTTACTTTCACAAAAATAAAATTGATCATGCAAGTTGTTTTCATGGTGTATTTATATGTACACAAGACATAATATGAGTAATTTGGACAATGGCATATTATAATCATTCCATGCGATCATAAATTACTTCAAAGGCAAACCGTATTCTGCATCATATTGGTTGTTAACCAACTGAAATTGTTTAAACACTGCATCCAGTAATCAATTTTCTATTCCCACCATCATAACATGAAAAACAAACAATATAATTAGACAATAAAATATAACAGTAACAAAATTATCTATGAATCTGTAAATGATTAAATAAAACATGTACATATCACTATTTGTTTCCATCTCCCTCATCATCTTCCTTGGTTGGCATGCTAACATTGTTGTTCTCAAAAACATGCTTAGATATAGGGTTGTGTCTTAATATGAACCAACAATCTCTATCCAACACCTCTAGGTAAAAGAACACTTGGTTGTAGTGTTTTGGGAGAAAATAAGGCTCCTTACTTTCATCCCACATCTTTCTAGAGTTGATACATATCAACCCACTATCACGCTATTCCTTTACATTATTCATGTCGAATGTGTCCCACCACCTACACCTAAAAATAACACATTGGAAAGATGAGAAGTCCACTTGAATGATCTCATTTATATTTCTAACATAACCCAACATCCCTCCGATCAGGTTTCTATCATGGTGGGCTAACATGACTAGATTGATCAAACTTAACTTCCACTCCACAATCTTGTGTAACATGCCCATCATCAGCATCCTCTATACGAAAGTTATGTCAATAAGCCCACATAGATGGGAACAAATGCACCTGTAAGAAAAGTTAATAAATGATGGTGTCATATGCCTAATAACGCAAGCATTAATATATTAAATATAGATGTTACAATTCAAATTTTCATTATAAAATTAGAAATGTACATAAATATTTTATTACCGAGTTTCTACACCTGATCCCAATGTTTAGCGCGTCCTCCTCTTTAGGCGAGGAACATATCATTGGCATATTTTCTTTTAAGTGATTTGGAAACGGCATGCTTCTACCATGCAACCTCTTGAATTATTTTCTATCAATGTCACATTTCCTCCTCTTCTCTTCATACAATGCAACCCACAACTATGTTTCCTTTGCATTGTAAAGAATGAATTTATGATTTTTTTGTTGTATTCATGGAAATGAAACCACATTCAGTAAATATGGGACGAAATATAGATTTTGAAGTTTGTTGTGAATACTTACCATGTTGAAATGTGAAGATCAAAATATAACTGACTTACTCTTATCATGCACCTTTTTCCTTTCATTTCTAGTAACCTCCTTTCCCTCTTGTCCTCATCACATTCATTATCTCAAATCAATGTTCCTGGTGTGTTGTCAATTTAATTGATGTACTCACTGGAATAATAGAGAGACTCATATACTATGGACCCCTCTTCCATAGACCCCTCGGGTTTTTCCCTATGTCGAACAAATCCTTTCAATTTTTTCATGTATCTCTCCAAGAAGAACATCCAGCAACATGAGACCGCCCCGACTAATTAAAATTCATCAACTAGGTCATTTAGAAGATGAATATGAAAGTCCATGAAAATTGACCACAATTTATTCTCAAACATACAAGTAATCTATGTTATCTCTTGACGCCACCAAGGAATGCTAGCAATGTAAATCTCCTTTGATGTGATCCACCACACAAATGCAGATGGACTATATATGGAACACCACAGGTCATCGAGAAAGTCGTGGTTCACACACCCATGCACAAACAACGGATAATGATGCTACAAAGTAAACACAAACAATTAATTATATTTTAACTTGTGTGGTAAGAGATATAAAATAATAACAATAACATTTTTTTGACATTATATGTAGCCTTAGAAGGTTGAGATGGTGATGTGACTTCAAACCTGATAACTTTTCATCTGTAGTGAAGCAGTGTCGTAGAGAAGACCCATAAAAAGAAGGATCCTTCATGCCCAATATAACTTCTTTTGTCAAATTAATATCTTTCTTCAAAATCCATGGGACATCATCTTTTTTAAATCCTCCCCTCTATTTTCTTGTCTTGGCCAATGCTTCTTTTTAATATTTGAAGAAATAATATCTCTCTTGGAAGATAACTTGTCCTTCTTTTTGGATGATATGTGAGTCCACAAAGAACTTGAAACATTTTTAAATATATGCATGGGATCTATTAAGTGGGAAATCTTAAGATGCTTCCAATATGGGATTTCATAAAATATTAATTTCATTTTCATCCATTTGGGAATTTTCTCATCATAGGTGTAGAAGAATTAAAGATTATTGAACATAGGTTCCCCGTTTGAATGAAACATCTCTATAATTTCCTTCTCCTTCTCTCTGTCATATGCACTAATCCAATCACTCAGTGCCATTGTTTCAAGCGTTTGGGTTTCCTCTGGTTTACAATTAAAAGCATATGTTGCTCATCTATAAGGATGGTTTTCTGGTAGGAATACTTTAGAGAAGTTGTACATTGTCTTTCGTAGGTATATGGACCATCTAGCATTCATATAATGTCCACAACTAATGCTAGGTAAGAGCTAGCAAACCTAAAATTGATCCTAATTAGCAAACTTCACTACTTAAGTCTTCTTCCTCAATCTCAATCCTTCAAGGTTGTTTTCACAGTACATATATCCACAAATATGTTTATTTAGTTTAGGTTTTGCAACTCTCGCATCTGCAACTCTCCCATCTGCAATTGCTTTTAGGTAATTGTCGTTCTGCAACAGTCTTTCCACAATTGTGAATTACGAATTTCGGGTTTACAATTCTCAATTTCAAAAATGGATTTCTGCAAACTTGCGACCGCAACGGTCCTTTTCGCAATCAGATTGCGGATTGCAGATCCTCCTTCCCACTTTTCCAAATATGGGCTTCCGCAATTTTTCTCCCCCAATTTTTCTTTCGCAATTCAACTATCTGCAACTTTAACTGGCTTGCAACTTCACGTTACGAAACTCATTCTCTATCGTTGATATCTGCGAATTATTCTCTATCCATTGATCTGAGATCAAGTGCGGATATTCACCTTATCTTTGCGGATCCGTTATTTTCCATACACCTTTCTCTTGCGGAATTCATCCACAGTCGTCGATTTGTCTAACTCATGGATTTTTAACTCTGACTGTTACCAGTAAATTGACCGTGGAACGATCAATTTCCTCTCTGTTGTAGTTGCGTGAATACATCCCCATCTTCATGAATTCTCTAAGTATTTCTATCAATAGATACAAAGAAATTATGCATGCTTCTAGTTATTGAAAAGAAAAAGAAAACATTTACAAATATTCATACAGAAAATGCAATTATTTTCTCCAGTTAATCAACCATTGCATACTACATTACACACTCACTGCTCACTCTCTCAAATCATCTCATATCTTGTCTCATATATGATTATTACATTGACAACTTAATATAGAGTTCTATCAACCTGTCAGATCCGAATAGAAAGATCTGAACCCCTAAGAAAAGAAATATACAACTAACCTATCCTCGATCAACCTCTTGCAAGATTTGAGGGCATAAATGGTGAATTGGCATTTATTACAAAACCAAATTCAAGTAATTAACAGCTAAACCTATATTCTAGAAAAATTACATGGGAACAGAAAAATAGCATCTTCTGCTCAATCAAAAAACATACTACTTTGACTTGATGTGCCTACATCATACTCTGGGGAAAGAAAATATTTCTTCAATAGTGCTTTAGGGTCCACATTATACTCAAAAATATCCAGTTTAGTCATCCATGTTGCATCTTCAATTGGTTGATCTTTCCACTTGACCAAGTATTGAAAATAATAGTAGTTCTTGGTTTTCTTTGAAATTGTTTTGTTAAGGATAACTTCAATCTGTGGTTGTTCTCTCTGTGGTAAATGTCCTTTCCAATCTACAAATGGATCAGCTTCACCTGAAATTATTTATGTCTGAACACCTGATTCTTTAAAAGGATATATATTTATATGAAACATTAAAAATTGGAGAAATTTGAAGATCAGAAGGAAGTTCTAATTCATATGCATTTGCAGAAAACTTCCTCAAAATTTTACGAGGTCCAATTTTCCTAAGTTTCGGTTTATTGTAACCCCCCTTAGGGAACCTTTCCTTTTTAAGATATGCCATTACTAAATCCCCAATCTGAAAATTAACTTGCCTTCTCTTCAAATATGCTCTTTGTTTATACTTCCCAACACTTTACTGTAACTTTGTTTTAACATTGTCTTGTAGCTCATGCATAGTGAATGAAAAATCTTCACCATATGCACTTCTCATTTCCTGTTCTCCCAAACTTCTAAGTTCATACACTCCTCTTGGGTGTGTACTGTACACAATCTAAAAAGGACTCATACTTGTACTTATGTTAGGTGAATCTCAACTTGAGCAAGACCTAAATCCCATTGCTTCGGATTCTCATAAACAATACTTCTCAATATGTTTCCCAGGCTCATATTTACCACTATATTCTGACCATGAGTCTAAGGGTGATAAGAAAATCTAAAACTAATATTAGTACCCAATTTCTTCCATAAGGTTCTCCAAAAATTACCAACAAATTTTGTATCCCTATCAAACACAATGCTCAAAGGCAGACCATGCAACTTCACAATTTCTGAAAAGACAAATTAGCAATATGGGTTGCATCATTATTCTTCTTACAAGCTATAAAATGAGCCATTTTAGAAAATGTATTCACTACCACATAAATAGAATCATTTCCCCTGAGAGTTCTAGGCAATCCCAGAACAGAATCCATATTGATGTAATCCCAAGTCCTAGTTGGAATAGGTAGGGGTTGATACAATCCAGTATTATGTCTCTTCCCTTTAGCATGTTGACATATTCTGCATTTTTCAACAAACTTCTTTACATCATGCTGCATTCTAGGCCAAAAATAAAAAGCACTCACCTGAGAAAATGTTTTGTCCTGCCTAAAATGACTTGACAAACCTCCACTATGTTTCTCTTGTATAGGATTTTCTCTCATGGAATATTTAGGAATGCACAATTTACTACTTTTGAATAACAATACTTCTTGTAACATGTAGTCCAACCATTGAATTCTATTGTGGGAAACTAGATTCTCATGGGATGCATATATATCCTTAAAATCCTCATCTTCCGTATATATAGTAACCAAATTTTCAAATCCCAAAGTACTGACCTTAATTTGTTGTAAGATCAAATTTACTCTACTCAAAGCATCAGAAACCTTACTAGGTTTTCCACTTGTATGCTTGATCACAAAGGTAAATTTATGCAAAAAATTGACCCACTTAGCATGTTTTTTATTCAATTTAGGTTGATTATTTATAAACTGCAAAGCATGATTATCATAATATAAAACAAACTCTTTGGGCATCAAGTAATGCCTCCATTTCTTGAGAGCTTCCACAACAACATATAATTCTTTATCATATGAGGAATACTTTTGTTTTTCATCATTTAATTTCTCATTGGAGTATGCTACTGGTCTTTGTTCTTGACTCATAACAACCCCTATTGTTGTCCCACTAGCATATGTCTCTACTTGAAAAACTTTGTCAAAACTTGGAAAATCCAGAATAGGCTTCTTAGTAATCTTCTTCTTCAACAAATTGAAATTTCTGTCAGTTGCTTATATCCACTTAAAAGGTTGTCTACTTCCCCTAAAGGTGTCTATTATAGGTGCACAAATTTGACTAAAATTCCTGATGAATTTTCTATAAAAACTTGCAAGACCATGAAAAATTCTTACCTCATACGCATTCCTTGGAGTCGGCCAATTCAAAATTGCTTACACCTTCTCTGGATGCATTTTTAACCCTTCTTCTGAAACCACGAATCCCAATTAAATCAATTATTTCTTCAGGAAACTAGACTTTTTCAGATTAATCAGTAGCTTCTCCTTCTGTAGGGTTTCCAACACCAATTTAAGATGTCTCAGATGTTCTTCTTTATTCTGACTGAAAATTAGAATATCATCCAGATACACTATCACAAATTTTCCATTGTATTCCTTCAAGACCTCATTCATCAATCTCAGAAAAGTGCTAGGTGCATTAGTAAGCCCAAATGGTATTACTAACCACTCATATAGTCCATTGTTAGTCTTGAATGCAATCTTCCATTCATCCCCCTCTCTTATCCTTATTTGATGATAACCACTTTTCAAATCTATATTTGAAAAATACTTTTAACCACTTAGACAATCCATCAAATCATCAATACGAGGTAAGGGAAATATGTACTTGATAGCAATCTTATTAATTGCTTGGGAGTCAGTTTGCATACACCATCCACCATCCTTCTTAGGGATAAGCACAGTAGGTGTTGCACAAGGACTCAAACTTTCTTTCACCAAACCTTTGTCAAATAACTCCTATATATGTTGTTTGATCTCTTCATTCTCTTGAGTAGTCAGCATGTAAGTTGCCTTATTAGGTAAACTTTCACCAGGTATTGTTATACCAAAATCCTGTCACCATCATGTGATAAGACCTTTGACATACCTACTTGCCTTGAATCCTAGCTTCTAGAGTGAAGACTAAATGGTTTCTTATCAGACTGTCATACAAATTCCCAGCACTACTCATGTCCCTTTGTCTAGGAGTGATACCCGTGCTCGCACCACTTTTCATCGGTGTTCCACAAGCGGTGCCACCGCCTGTTACCCTTGGTCCATAGGCGGTTATCACCAGAACCGCTCTGTCATAGAAGGAGAAGCGCGGTACCCTGGGTAAAAAGGAAAAAAGAGAAGCTTCTCAAGGCTTCTAGATGATAAGCCTCAAGATATCCCTTATCCCTACTATTGTGGGTTGGTTGAGCTTGAGATCCCTCATCCTAGGATCTTAGAGGCCACCTCACCCACTAATTTCTCAACCATCTCTATCCATTAAATCCCTATAAATATGAGCTCATAGCCATGGTTAAGGGGAGAACATTGAAGGTATTGTTATGTTGTTGGACTGATTCTTGGCCCAAGATAATTTGGGGAGAGCATAGAGAGCTAGAGTCAGAGCTTTGGGGGATGAAGAGCTGGTTTCATGGAGATGCATGTCAACACTAAGGCTTGGTTGTAAACTTCTTCATATTTCTAATGCAAGTTGATTTTCTGTCCCATATGTATTGTTGATGTTTGATTTCAGATATATATTTCTAGATTCCTTAGTCACTAGCATAGATTAGTATATCATATTCTGGTTGATTTGATCCGTTTCGTGTTGAACTCTTTTGCAGGTACACAGGTGAACTATCAAAGCCTTGTATTCCAAATATCTACAGTGTCTAGGGAGAGTTATCAAACTCTGTGATCTATTTGTTCTGGATCTGAACCATTCAGACCAGCATAACACCTTGCTGTCCACAGGAGGTGAAATATTCCGATCAACAAATATGGTGACTCTACTGGGGAGTAGTTGTATTCAGTTGTTCTGATCGTCCTCAGTCTGCAACTCTTATCTGAATCCAGGATCCGTTTTCTTCAACTCTTTTCAGTCAGATCTACTTTCTGATTTGTATTATTTGGGTTTGAAATTTCCAGGTCTGTTCAGATCTGAGTCATTTCAGTTTTTTATGCTCTGTTACCATATTCAATTCAACAATATTTACCTTGATCTAGTCTTTTTTTATCTGATCCATCATTCTCTTTCTTGTTTTGGCCATCTATGGGGAATCGTGGCAATGCTTTGTACGAGGAGCAATGCCACCGCCTAAACACAGTGGATAATAAGCAGTGCCACCGCCTATATCCGGTTAGCAAGGAGCAGTGCTGCTTTGGAAACGCTCTTACAACACCTACGAAGCGCGGTACTAGGTAGGCATTATTCCAAAACTCTTTTTCCTCTTTTTTCTTTGTAAAAATTTGGAATTTTGATTGCTTTCAGTTCTGTTATCGGGCTTGTGTTATTGAATCTGATGTGTGTGGCTTGTTGCTTTGATGGTTTAAGATTCATTTTGAATGGAATTTCAAAATTTTGTTTAGTCTCTTTTATTGTTCATCCGCTTCTTGCTTGGTGGTTGTGCTTAAAGAAGGATTTCTTGTTTTCTGAAAGTTAGGGTGCTCATTGAACTCTCTTTTCGTTGCATATACTGAAAGAAGAACACTAGATTAGCTTCTAGATTTCATTTCTTGCTTGCATAGTAAACTTCTTTTTCTTCCCTTCAAAAAAGAAAAGTTTTGCTTCATATTAGGACATCATAGTTGAGCGTTGGATTTGGGCTTTCTGATTGGCTTCATAAGCTTTCAGGACCTTTACAATCTTTTGTCTCTCATGCATACAGGACTATCTTGATCAAAATAATAATAATAAAATGGTAGTTTTAAGTTAGATTTGCTTATGTTTTTAAGAAATTTGAAAAGTTAGAGTGCATTGGCATATAGGTGTGCTTGGTGTTGTTCTTTTAGGAAAAGAGATTCTCACCCTTCCCATTTGCTTTCGGAAAGAAGAATTTGGTTTGTAAATGTGTTTGCTTGTCTTTGATTTGGTGTTCATTACTATTGATTGGAATGTTTTTTGGTTTTGAAACAAACAGAAAAAACACTCTCTTCCCTCCCGTAAGTAGGCATATTGAATGGCAAAGTGAATATTTGCACAAGCATATTGCATGGTTTTACTTTTCTGTCAGTACATCATGCATTCACCTAACCGTACAAGTTAAAATCAATGGTAGTTGTAGGTTAAAATTATGTAGTAACTTGAGTGATAGGTTAGAGATGTGTTCGAGCGTCGTAAAATCTAGTAGTTGTCGTTATTTGTCAGCATTAGATTCTGGGACTCGCACGATTCTTCCATGTACCGTCGGTATATCAAACGACCTTTCATGTACCCTTGAGGTATATAGAAAGGTACTTCACATATTCGATTGTATATCGGAAGGCCCCTTGTGTATGGTTATGCATTAGACAGCACTACTACCGATTCGAGCTCCCACGTACCTTGAGTATATCGGGAGACCCCACTAGGGTACCTTATCTATCTGAGAAAATCCCTTTGACCGTCTTGTTTGGAGCCATACACCAAAAATAGCATTCGAGGAGATTACCTTGCACATACCCTCAAGGTATATCATGAGTGGCACCGGCTTGACAATCCTAGTGAGAGACCTGACTTTTGAACTCCTCCTGTCATTTTAAGTCTACTTGTTTTGACCTATAGTTTGAGTAGGGAAGTCTTTTGGTGTGTTTTTTCTATATTTTTAGACCCTAGGTTAGATAGGAACTGTACACACTGGCTGAGTTAAGACAGTCCATGAGAGTACGGGTCTTGCCACCCAATTTTACTTATGTTTCAGAAGAAAATCCAATGGAAGCTACCGACCAAGGAGCTTCTACCACCTCCCAAGTGGGAGATAATGTGGTGGTGGAAAGTGGAGTACCATATTCTTCACAGTTTCCCCCCTTGGTCCAATAGCCTTCCCAGGAAGATTCATCGCTCCATCCTCCCACGGAAGGTCATGTTGATGATACCTGTTTGGACTTTGGTCCTAATGCTCCCTTTTGGGAGACACCTATCGGACAGGCCATTGCCTCATTTGGCACCCGTGTAAGTTCTCCTGAGAGTGAAGAAGAATGTAGGCAATATCGTGCTACTATCCTCCATGTACAGGAGGTAGAAAAGTAGATTGACAACCTATTAGGCTCTTCACCAGTTCGTTCCACATTCCTTCCTGTGGGCTATCATTCACTAGCCGATTCTATGAGACCCATTGAACCGATTATAGATCGTCCACTAACAACCCACAGCCTAGGTCAAATTTCCACCCCTCTCACGTCTTATGTTATGTCTGTTCCAAATCCTCCCAGGTCTTTTACATCTGGGGCCCAGCCTTCAATTCCTGTTTCTTCAGTACCTTTGAATGTCGAGGGGAAACCCCCAGCACAACCTACACTATCCGAGACCGGAGTTGTACCTAGTCAAGAGAAGACCTCTAACATAGAAACACCTACAGTTTTTGTCCCTCCCACCTACACTAATGTGGTAAATCCCCCATCTAGTTCAAGTCAACCCTTGGTGGCACAACCTGTTCCCATTCAGTCTTCTAGTTGTTATGGTCATCAAATACCTGTAGGTAATCATCCATCTAATCCTACCAGAATTCCATTCCCTAGCAACACTTTTATGCCATGGGGACAACCCAACTAGTCTTACATTCTAGCCATGGGAGGGATACTTATACATACTACGGGAGGTGCGGGAGGACCACCTTATGGAGGTCCTCCCCCTGGGGGACCTAATGGTCCTGGAGGGCCTGGCAGTCCTCCTCATGGTCCTAGTGGTCCTAGTGGTCCTGGGGGACCTGGTGGCTTTCCTCCTTATGGATCAAGAGGGTCTGGTGGCCCTCCACCTAGTGGTTCTGGTGGCTCTGGAGGTTTCCCACCTCCTGGAGGATCCAGAGGGTCTAGTGGTCCGCCTCCTAGTGGTCCTGGTGGTCCTAGTGGTCCCGGTGGTCCTGGTGGTCCCGATGGCTCTGGAAGTCCTCCTCCTGGAGGCCCTGGCGGTGCAACTCCTAGAGGCCCTGGTGGTCCTAGTGGTCCTAATTCCGAAAATCAACACCCCATGGGCATATTTCCCGGTAGTTCTTCCTCACAGCAGCATGTTTATCAGTCTACCTATGGCCCTACTAGTAATTACATGCCATATCAATATTACCAGTATGTGCATCCCAATAGAAAGTTACCGTTCCTTGCAACTTTGGACTTGCCTAATTTGTCCCAATTGATTAATTATCCCATTCGACACAATCCCTCGTGGCCTCCCATTCCAGTAAAGTTACCATCCGACATTCCAAAATTCGATGGGAAGCAGGGTGAAGATCCGTGGAACCATGTTATGACTTTTCATTTGTGGTGTTCCTCGAACTCCCTCATGGATGATTTTGTTCGGTTACGACTCTTTCAACGAACTTTGACCGGTACAGCCGCGAAGTGGTATATTGAACTCCCACAACATTTGTTTGTGGATTTTTGCTCATTGGAAACCATATTTCTTACGCACTTTCACCTCCCTATTCATTATGAAACAAGCACTGATCTTTTAACTTCTCTACGATAGAACACCTCCACCCACATTTCTGAACATATTCATGAGTGGAGAAGGCGGAGAAGGATTATTAAGGCCCCTATTCTGGATCAGTTGTTAGCTGATGGGTTCACTAAGTCCTTGTTGCCTCCTATTGCCCAATATGTGGCCATGGGCGGTACCGTTACCGAAGAGCAGGCTATTAGTCGGGCTCAGTACCTAGACTTGGTTTATTCTCAGTTCGAGACTCTTTATGACCTGATTCCTCAAGCTCCTCGCCCCAGCACTGACCCCGCCAAACCATCAACAGAAGTACCTATTGACGGGATTGTTGGTTCAATCCAGTCCCCATCCACAGTGAAACATGCCAAGCAAACCCAACCTGCTACTCCTTCAACTCCCAAGGTTTCTGCCAAGGTCAATTCTATTCAAAGTACTCAAACCTCGGGTAATAAAAAGAAAGGTAAAAATCGAAATAAAAAACCTAGAAAACAGCAAGAGACCCCACAATCAACCCATAATGACGACAACACAGGGAAAAGGAAGGATAAATACCCTTGTATGTTATGTGTTGGTGACCACTTCTCAAAGGAGTGTCCCTGTCGAGACGAAATCTCCCAGTTTTTGAAGTCTAATCCCGCACTTGCAATACTTACGGATCCCTTTCCCTCTCAACAACAGCTGGTATACCACATGTCGAACCAAGGTAACTCTAGTTCATCAAAGGAAATTCGTAGGATGTGCTCAGATACCATCCATCTGCAAACTCGAAGCCAGAATTATGATAAACCCACATATAAGCAAGAAGATCAATCTTCTTCAGGGAAAGCTCCCTCCACTAGTTCTCCGGAATCCTTGTCTACTATTCCCTTGTCTATCGAGAAGCCTACTCTCGACATGATTTTGCACCCACCAAAAAGTAGTCTTCGGAAGGCTGTATTTAATCCCAATGCCCGAGCTGCTCAATTCTATAATGTGGTTGAATATCTCGCTTAGGAACCTTGTGCAATGTCTACCCTAGAAGTACTCTGAAGTTGCCCTTCACAGCACAAGAAGTTGTTGACTGCATTAGGAGTTGTAGACCTAGATAACAATAACTTGATTCACTTCAATGTTGAGAACTATAAACCTAGATTACCGCACAAAATTTCTTTTCAGATCATTACGAAAGTAGTGGGAAAGAAAGTCTTTCGAACGGTACTAGATGAAGGAGCTTCGACCTCGGTGTTATCTCTGACTTGTTGGAAATCTCTTGGCTCTCCCGAGCTTGTTACATCACCTAAGACCCTTAAAGCCTTTGATGGACGGGGTTTCCAACCCCATGGCCTCATATCAACCCTCGCGGTCGAGCTGGGGGGAAAAACCATTTCCATCCAAGTAGAAGTGGTAGATGCCCCTCTGGATTATAACCTCCTTTTAGGAAGGAATTGGTTCTATGCCATGAACGCTGTTGCTTCAATAGTATTTCGAACGGTCCAATTCCCGCATCTCGAGAGAATTGTTACCATTGACCAACTTGATTTCTATACGCCGTATGTTACTAGTTCCATGGCTAATAACATCCCCATGTTAGGTCAGTCCCCTCCTCCTTACCAGTCGATTGGGGTAGGTATGCTGAAGGATTCATCCCTTATGGGGATTTTTCCCTCTACTCCTCCTAGCACGGATACCGCGACAGTACATATGATCACCTCATTTGATATTGAGCCCGAGGGCACAAATGTTGTTGAGTCCACCTCGTTGAGCTCATACGAAGCTATGTATGACACCATTCAAACTTGATCCGATGATCACACTAATGACATTCATTTAGTGTCTTCAGATCCTTACCATTTACCATACTAGTTAGAACCTTCTCTTTCGGTTATAGACTATCTCTCTGAGAATTTTCCTTCTGATGAGTCCATTATAGAGATCATGAATACGGATGAGCACATTTGGGAGGATCACCATCATAAATCCATGTTCCTCCCCAATACCAATTCGGGCAGCCATGATTTCACATCCTTGTTTCCTACTGATATTGTTGCAAGATACAAATTTTGAAGGAAACCTTCGCAACATTACTCAGACGAACCCAATAGACATATCAGCCAGGCCTGATGTTATTGAGCATGTTCATGTTGGGCAAAGCTGCTACACAAATGAATCTGAAGCATATAAGGCACTTTTTAAGAAATTCCATGATGTTTTTGCCTAGTCCTATGAAGAGATGTCGGGGATCGACCCTTCCATTGTGGTCCATGAGATTAAAACTTATCCCAAGGCTAAACCTGTCAGGTAGAAACTTAGGCAAGTCCATCCTAGGAAGGCTGCAACTATTAAAGCTAAGATTGAGAAACTTCTGAAAGCTGGTTTTATTTATCCTGGACCTCTGACAAAATGGGTTTCGAACGTTGTCCCTGTCAATAAAAAGAAGGGCACCATTAGAGTGCGGCATCGACTTTAGGGATTTAAATAAAGATTGTCCCAAGGACAACTTTCCTACCCTGCACATCAATCAGATTATCGACAACTGTCCTGGAAGTGTCATATTTTCATTCATGGATGGTTTCTCCGGCTACAATCAGATTGAGATATTGCCCATCGATCAGCATAGGATGGCATTCATTTGCCCATGGGGAACCTTGCCTATAAGAAGTTACCTTTCGAATTGAAAAACATTGGAGCCACGTTCTAGCGTTTGATGTCCTATGCATTTCATGACATTAAACATATTGTTGAACCGTACCTTGACAACCTCCCTGCTCATTCACAGTGATGGGAGGACCATCCCGGTCATCTTAGAGACATATTCCTGAGATGTTGTCATTATAATATACGGCTCAATCCGCATAAATGTGTTTTTTGTGTTGAGATGAGACGTCTGCTTGGATTTGTGGTATAAAAAGAGGGCATCCAGATCGATCCTTTGAAGATTGCCACCATCATTAATCTACCATCCCCAACCAACATCCTTGAACTCCAAAGTTTGTAGGGGAAGGAAAACTTTCTCCGTCGTTTCGTGTGCAATTTCGCTGAGAAAATGCATGGTCATATGTGTCTCCTCAAGAAGAACACTCCATTCTTCTGGGATGACCAGGCCTAACGTGCCTTTAATAGTCTTAAGCATGCTCTGACTCATTCACCCGTGATCCACCCCCTGGATTATTCAAAGGATTTTCTCTTGTATATTGCTGCCTCCGCTACTACCAGCGCCATGGTTTTAGTGCAGGACAATCTCCATGGTCAGGAGCATGTGATTTATTACACCAGTAAGAATATTATTGATTCTGAAACCCATTATTCACATGTGGAGAAGCTAGCTTTTGCCACGGTCATTGCTGTGCAAAAATTTCATCACTACATCCTTCTTTGCACTACCACCATATTGGCATACCAAAACCCGATGTACTACATTCTAAATCGTCAAGTACTCGGGGGAAAGTACTCCCATTGGATTGTCATCCTTCAGGAGTTCGATCTCGAGTTTGCCAAGGCTACATCAAAGAAATCCTTGGTTTTTTCCTAGCTTATATGTGACCTTCCCTGTGCTACCACGGAATTTGAGCCCAATGATTCATTTCCAGATGAATTCATGTTCCTAATTAGCACTACTAATCCTTGGTATGGAGATTTGTTGATTTATCTCCAGACCCAGCGTTTTCAGCCGCATCTGTCTCGCGATGATCATCGCCGCATCCGTCACCACACGAAGTACTACCTTATCTTGAATGATACCTTGTATAGACGTGGGATTGACTCCATTTTTCAGTGATGCCTCACTCATGAGGAGGATGAACATGTGCTAAATGATTGCCACTCTGGAGCATGTGGCGGTCATTTATCTGGGATGGATACATCCCAGAAAATACTTCACGCTGGCTATTTCTAGTTTTCTCTCTTCAAAGATTGTCATGAGGCTGTTAAGAAATGCCCACCATGCCAACATTTTTATCTCAAAAAGTGCACCCATCCTGCTCTGCTTCACCCCGTCATTGTCGTTGGCCCTTTTGCCAAATGGGGGATTGACTTCATGCATTGTAAGCCTACCTCAGCTGGGGGGCATGGTTACATCATCGTAGCCGTGGATTAATTTACAAAATGGGCTGAGGCCATGCCTACATATGCATAAGATGGTAATACTGCCACTCTCTTCTTATTCAATCATATCATAGCTAGATTTTGAGTTTCCTAGTCCATCGTCACTGATCATGGATCCCATTTCCATAATAAAATGATGGAGGAATTGAGTGCCAAGCTAGGTTTTCACCATGAAAACTCTACGCCATATTATCCGCAAACTAATAGTCAGGTAGAGGCCATTAACAAGGTTTTGAAAACTATGCTTTGTTGGATGGTTGGAGATCATAAATCCAATTGGCATCTCGTTCTTTTTTTCTCTCTTTGGGCTTATCGGACTTCCGTGAAAATAGCTACTGGTTTCATGCCATTCCAGCTTGTCTATGGACTTGAAGCTATCTTGTCGATCCAATGTCAGATTCCATCTTTACAACTTGCCGTCGAACTTCTCCCAGACACTTCCACAGAGGAAGCAAGATTTTTGTACTTAAATAACATTAATGAGACTCGTAGAGATGCTACCTTGGATAATGAGGCACATAAGAAACGTGTCAAGGCGCAGTACGATAAATCCGTCCAGCCTCATGTTTTCAACGAGGGTGACCTAGTTTTGACTTATGACCAGAGATATGACAAGCTAGGAAATGGTAAGTTCGAGTCTATGTGGTATGGACCTTTCGTTATTTCCAAGGTGCTAGATAAAGGAGCCTATGAGTTGGTAGATTATGATGGAATCCCTTTGGGGCAACCTTGCAATGGGTTGTACCTGAAAAGGTACTATGCCTAGGTCTTCTTGGATGGTATCTTGTATATATGTATATTGATTGACTTTCAGTGTGTTTTCAGTATTTTCAAGATGGTTTTGAATTTTGGTGTCCGCATCTGTTTATACCATGTTTTGTTCATGCAAATGGCTTTCTACAGCTTCGTTGATGGTGCTTTCCGCCACACCTTGAATCTAGCCTCGGCTGCTTGGGTTCTCTATTCCCCAACTGAAGATTTGGTTAGTTTAGGAGTGGTTTTCTTAGGTCCTACTACTAATAACATCATTGAGTATGAAGCAATCATTGGTCTTCTGACTGAAGCTACCTCCCAGGATGTTCATGATCTAGTAGTTTTAATGGACTCTCAGCTCATGGTTTGTCATTTAAACCATGTCTACACCATTAGGAACCTGGTGCTCCTCTGCCTCTTCCAGAGGGTACGTTTGTTAGAAAGATCATTTGGAACCATTATATATAGGCATATCCCTAGGGAGCATAATGTGGTTGCTGATTCATTGGCTAATTACATCCTAGATTGGCATATTTCCCATTCATGACGTTAATCAAACATGGTACATTGTAAATAAACATTTAAAGACACATAGAACTCATAGAAAATGCATTTATCCATTTGAAACATATAAACATCATGTAAAAGTTTGTATATAGATATATATATACAAAACTTTTACAAAAAATAGGTCCCGAGACCTCATCTGAAGCACGTAGGCTTTCGGGAAAAATCATCATACAAAATCTTGAAGCTATTAGCTTTCAGTATACATGTCTCATCCACTAGTGGTGCTCATGATAGCACATCACTGCTCAAGCCACCGTGCGTAGTAGCCTGCTGAATCGGCCTGGTACTCCCACCATAGATCTCTGATATCTAGTTGGGAGGTCATCTATGTCAGCATCTGGGATGTCCAGAGTTAACCTCTCAAGGTTCTCCTCCAGCTCCCTAGTGATATCATCACCCTGTGGCACGAAGCAATCTTTGGCTCTCTTGTCTAACGAAGATGCTCCTCCAAGCCTCGCTGCTCCAACATCCGCATGAATACAAATAGTTCTCGTCACTTATCATAAAAAATATAAAACATAAAAACATTTTCCATCTTTAGGGTTTCTTGTTTCTTACCAATGTCACCCCACTGCCCTCCAGGTGGGAGTGGTAGGTCAGGATCACCTGTAAAATCTGTGCCTACATAGGCATAGTCCTCAACCATGAGCATCTGATCCCACAGCCATCTGAAGAATGCACCATCGAACTTCACTCTGCCCCTACCTGCTCCTGTGCGAGCCATGACCTGGACCCACCTCAACATGCGGGGGTCTCATGCTCTCAGACTCTGAAAATTCACCTGGGGCCTCATCTGGGGGACCCGCTCAAAGAAGAAACAAGCTAAGATGGAACCAAAGCCAAACTGCTTCAGCTCTCCCTGCCAACATTTAGTCAGTTGATCCTTGAAGATTGGAAGCAATGCCTCTGCCCAGTTGAACACCATAGGTGCCATAGCCTCTAGGGCATACAACATATGTGCCCTGGAAGCCTGATGTAAACCCTGGCTCCCTGCCACCCTCTGCATGGTGAACAGAACGATCCGTAGAGCCCTGTCTGTCATTGCCCTTATGGGGATTTTCTTCCCCGATGTGCCTGTACCTGGTGCATAGTGTCGATCTATGAGCTATCTGGTGGTAATGTCCCCACCACAGGAACCTGTCAATGAGATAAGGGCACCCCGTCTCGATAGTCCAGTCAGGAAGTAGATGTCCTCTACCTCCACTATAAGTATATGTTCCCCCACCTCGAAATACTATTGTTCTGGATTCCACATTCTCAGTATGTATTCCAGTAGTCTCTCGTGGGACACCATGTTTGGTGTCCGGAAGAACTTTAGAAGCCCACAGTTCCAGAGTGCGGCAATAAAAATTGGATTCCTTTCAGCAGCGGCATCTTCATCATCATGTGTTCTTTCCTTCCATATCACCATATTTTGGAAGCCTAGACATGCCAAAAACAACAATGGTATACATCAATATCATCCTTGAGTCATTACAAATCAAAATAATGAGTAAATTTTGTCTATATCATTAGTTTAACTTCTCCATGGCTGGCACCGCCTGTGCCCCATTGGAGACAGGCGTTGGCACCGCTTGTCCACCATATTCTTGGCACAGTTCTCGGGTGGTACCGCCTATCCCACAAGGGGTGGTTGTGGTGCCCACAAACTGGATTTAGGGCTTTCCAAATAGGCCTAAAACCCCACCAAATCCCAAAATAAAATCTATGAAATGAAAGATGAAGGTCTTAGCTGTTACCTGCAACTGACGAAACTGAAAACGGACGATGGAAACTCCTGGTATCAACTGTGGAAGATCTGGCTAAAAAATGCTCCAAGTGCTCTCGTCTAAAGGTAAATAGTGAAATGTTTGATTTTTTACTATTTAATTGCCTTATAGAGACATTTTTTGGGTCTGACTTAGTATAGTTTTGATATTACATCATGTTCTGGTCAAAATCTATTTGTCGTAATCCCTTAATGTTGATTTTGGATGCATTTAACACTTGTTTATGAGTCGTCTGCGGGTTGACTTTAGTAAAATATTTGGAAAGTTTGTTTATGGCTTTTTCGTACTTTCACAAAATAGAAAAGGTCATTGAGAGTTTATTATGACACTTTATCACGCTCGTTAAAATCTAGTATCAAAGTTCTGAGTCTAGTTCAAGTTTCTTTCCAGGCTTGTAAAATACGACATTGTGTAAAGAAATGTCATGGAGTCTTCTTTTCACATCTTCTTTCAGACTCCTTAAACATGAAAAGATAGTCTAGTCCATTTTTGAATCTCTCTAGGCTCATAAAAAGTGATATTGTGTAAAGAAACTTCATGGAGTTCTCTTTAACCATTTTCAGGCTCCCTAAATACGAAAAGATTGTCGAGCGATCTTGTCTTCTTCACGTTCGTTAAAGTATTTGAAGAGTCGTCCATCCGATAGTAGGTTATCTCTTTCTCGGTTCAGACAGGACTATTTATGAGAAAGGAACGCTCCAGCCAATCATGACTGGAAGAGTTCTCTAAGGTATTATTTTATACTTTTTCGAGCCTTAGAGACTAAATCATACGAAAAAGGACCCCCACGGAGTCTTTTTCGTATTCGTTCAAACTCTCTAAACATGAACGATACTGAGTTTTCTTTCAGTGGACTCGTTAAATTAAACATTGAGAGACCCATTTTCGGAATGGGCCCCTCCTCTCTCAGGTTCGTAGAACATATGGGACTGGACTTGTCTTTTTACAAGCTATATCGAGTGTTTTTTACCCTCTTTGAACTCGTAAAACTGAAAATAGGTACTCATCGATCATGATGGGGGAAATGGGAAAGGGAATCATTTTGAAAATAATGGCAATTGTTTGTCATTACCTTTGAACATGGCACTTGTCTTCACAATCATGTCAGTCAATTGGGTATTCAGCTGATCTCCATGACGATCCACTTTCATGAGTCTTTCAAAAGAATGCATTGTCCACTATCGCATTGTGTATATGTCCTGTCTAGTCATGCTGCCAAGTCATTTTGTCCTACCGCCTGATGTTCAAAGGGAATCTAAAGAAGTCTTACCTCTGCAGTATACACAGCCTTTGTGTCAGTATCTTTGAGTCAGTCATATGGTTACTATGTTCACATCATTCCAGAACTATGTTCCGAGTTTCTTGTCGTCGATGTGGGACTCATCATGGCCCTCCTTCGACGAGACTATTCCCATCGACATTAGCTCATCATCCAGGAAATAGTCTTAGAAACAATATTTAGTACCCTGAGATCTGTATGCCTTAATGACAAATTCTCTTGCTTTCGACATAGGTTCACATCATTGACCTTTGATCGATAGAATCAATTGGGTGTTCGACATCAGGACATCTATTCGCACTCAGTAGATTGTAATAGAGTACCTTGGGAATCATTGACATTAATGGTGATCTCCCTCGTACTTGTTAACGGTTCACATCATTGGCTGGTAATCAAGTGGTTTCTACCATGTTCGACTTTAGATAATTGTAATCACATGGATAGAATCGTACTTTGTGGAAGACGAGACGAAGACCCTGGGTATTTGTTTAAAAGCGCTCATTGCTTTTTCCCCAAGTTGCGATGGAGTTTTGTATATCTAGCATGGATCCACATTTGTATGGTCATGGCTATGCTCAAATTTGCGTCTATTTGACATAGATCTATGTTGTATTTTTAGTAGCTATGTCCAAGTTTGAGTCCTCTATCACATGGATCTACGTTGTATTCTAGTATCCATGCTTGTTTATTCCACTCATGGATCTGCCTTGTATTGGTCTGTAGCTATGAGTTTGGTTACTTGTGTCAATGAGTCAACATACTGATGTACTACAGATGCCTACTTGACCGTATGGTCGGATCGAGCCAACATTTACATCTCCTGGAAACGACTTGTTCTCAAAGCGCTCGTTTATCATGTCACTCTAAGACTCATGCTTTGGGGGGCATCCTGTTATACCAAAATCCTGTCACCATCATGTGATAAGACCTTTGACATACCTACTTGCCCTGAATCCCAGCTTCTGGAGTGAAGACTAAATGGTTTCTTATCAGTCTGTCATACAAATTCCCAGCACCGCTCATGTCCCTTTGTCCAGGAGAGGTACCCCTGCTCGCACCGCTTTTCATTGGTTCTCCATAAGCAGTTCCACCACCTGTTACCCTTGGTCCATAGGTGGTTATTACCAGAACCGCTCTATCATAGAAGGAGAAGCGCGGTACCCTGGGTAAAAAGGGAAAAAGAGAAGATTCTCGAGGCTTCTAGATGATAAGCCTTGAGATATCCCTTATCCCTATTGTTGTGGGTTGGTTGAGCTCGAGATCCCTCATCCTAGAATATTAGAGGCCACCTCACCCACTAATTTTTCAACCATATCTATCCATTAAAGCCCTATAAATATGGGCTCATAGCCATGGTTTAGGGGAGAACATTGAAGGTATTGTTATGTTGTTGGACTGATTCTTGGCCCAAGATCATTTGGGGAGAGCATAGAGAGCTAGAGTCGGAGATTTTGGTGATGAAGAGCTGGTTTCATGGAGATGCATGTCAACACTAAGGCTTGGTTTTAAACTTCTTCATATTTCTAATGCAAGTTGATTTTTTGTCCCATATGTATTGTTGATGTTTGATTTCATATATATATTTCTGGATTCCTTAGCCACTAGCATAGATTAGTAGATCATATTCTGGTTTCTTTGATATATTTCATGTTGAACTCTTTTGCAGGTACATAGGTGAACTATCAAAGCCTTGTATTCCAGATATCTATAGCATCTAGGGAAAGTTATCAACCAATGTGATCTATTTGTTTTGGATCTGAACCATTCAAACCAGCAGAACACCTTGTTGTCCGCAGGAGGTGAAATATTCCGATCAACAGGTATCAATTCAATGTGATGACTAATACTTCTTACATGAGGTAAATCATTTGGAAACTCATCCACAATAATATCAACATAATCATCCAGCAAAATTTTAACTTCGGTAGGCAAAGCATCTAAATTTGTAGAAGTTAAAATTACCTTTGGTTTACAAACAAGGGAAAAATGCAGTTCTTCTTATTTCTTGACTTCTTGCAACATTTATTTCCAAGTCATCAGTAGAATGTTAGATCTTGAACCTTCTTGGACTGCTTCATCTTGCAAAGGTGACAACACATGTCTCCTTCCATCCTTTTCTAGAGAATAAGTGTTTGTTCTTCCATCATGAACATTTTTTATGCCATATTGCCATGGCCTCCCTAAGAGTATATGGCATACATCCATAGGAATTATATCACATAATACCACATCTTTATAAGTACCAATTTGAAACTCCACATTGCACTGCTCATTCACCAAGAGTTTATGTCCTTTCTAAAACTAGGATACTTTGTAAGGAGTGGAATGTTTCATCCTCTTCAATACCAACTTCTCTACCATCTCAGTGGAGACATTATTATCTGTACTACCACTGTCAATAATCATCTTACAACACTTCCCTTGTGACTTGCACTTAGTCCTAAACGGACTCTTACTCTGGGTTGGTTCATGGACTTTCTTCTATGTCTTTACCAAAACTCTCTTCATCAGAAGAGACTCTCCTTCCTCAAGAGGATTATCTTTCTCTTCTTCCTCATTGGACTCCTCACGAGCCTCAACAATGTTTACATTCCTCTGAGATATAGGTTTATTATTTGGGCACACCCATGACATGTGTCTGATTTCTCCACATGTATAGCATTTCACTTTTCTATTGCTGCCTCTTCCTCTACCATTAAACCTACCTCCCCTGAATCCTCCCCTTTAGGGTGTGCAGATACTAGATCCTTCTACCTCATCCTTAGAGGTATGAAAATTACCTCCTCTATTTGGATATCCCCTGGATGAACCTCTCCCTTGACTCTTCTGGTTTTGTCTTCTTCATAACTTATCTTCTACCATGGAGGCTTCCTGAAAAGCATCTTCGACAGTCTTCAAATTCAGCAAACTAATTTATTCTTGTATCTCAAATCTCAATCCATTTATATATCTTCCCACTCTTTCTATGTCCCCTTGTGTATGTCCATATCTAACACTTAGCTTAAATAACTCTTCTGTATATTCTTTAGCAATCATACCATTTTGTCTAAGATTCGGTAATTGTCTTATGAGAGTCAACTAATAATCCCTAGGCATAAATTGACTTTTAATTTTTTCTAACATTTTATCCTAGGTTTTGATTTTGGACTTACCTCTTATTTCCTTGTGGATCTGAAGTTCATCCCTCCAGATGGTTGCATTTCCTTTCAGTTTGGTAGTGGCATATTTCACCTTCTTTTATCCTAATTTATTCAAAATAAAAATACTTTGCTAGAGCATTGATCCAGTCCATGACTTCCTCAACATTCAAGTTACCTTCATACATGGGAACTTTAATTTTAGTATTGTTACTAGATTTCACCAACATATTCAATACTTTTACTTCATCAACAATCTCCTCTTGCTCTTCTTCATAGGATTCTTCTTCATCACTGGCATCTATACTCTCTGAATTTATTCTCTCCATAGCTTCCATTCTTGCTTGTATTTGTCTTAATTCCCTTTGTGTGTCTATCTCTGCAGCTTGTCTTCCTAAACCATCTCCTATAGGAACTCGACGTGCTCGTCCTCGTCTCGGCATCATCGTTCTACAGGCTTTGATATGTTTTGATACCAAAACTGATACCGGGTAAGAGCTAGCAAACCTGAAATTAAACCGAATCAGCAAACTTCATTGAGTAAGTCTTCTTCCGCAAGCTCAATACAGCAAGGTTGTTTCTGCAGTACATATTTTCACAAATCTGTTTCCGTAGTTTAGTTTCTGCAACTCTCCCATCTGCAAATCTGGTTCCGCAACTCTCCCGTCTGCAATTGCTTTTCCACAATTTTCCTTCTGCAACAATCTTTCTGCAATTGTGGATTTCGGATTTCGGGTTTACAATTCTTAGTTTCAAAAATGGACTTCGGCAAATTTGCACCCGCAACGGTTCTTTCTGAAATCAAATTGCGTATTGCGGATCCTCCTTCCCACTTTTTCAAAGATGGGCTTCCGCAATTTTTCTCCTGCAACTTTTCTTCCACAATTCAACTTTCTGCAGCTTTAACCAGCTTGCAACTTTGCATTACAGAACTCATCCTTGACCGTTGATCTCGCAGCTTCTTATTTATCTGTTGATATGAGATCAAATGCAGATCTTCACCTTATATATACAGATCCATTATTTTCCCTAAACCTTTCTCTTGTGGAATTCATCCACATCTGTCTATCTATCTAACTCACTAATTTTTAATTCATGTTGTTACAGGTAAATTGATCCATGGAACGATCAGTTTCCTCTATGTTGCATTCATGTGAATACATCCCCATATTCACGAATTCTCTAAGTATTTCTATAAATAGATATGGAGAAATTATGCATACTTCTAGTTATTGAAAACAAAAACAAAACATTTACAAATATTCATACAAAAATTGAAATTATGTTCTCCATTTCATTAACCACTGCATACTACATTAAACACTCACTGCTCACTCTCTAAAATCATATAATCCTATCTCATATATGATTATTACATTGACAATTTTATATAGATTTCTATCAACCTGTCAAATCCGAATAGCAAGATCTGAACCCCTAAGAAAAGAAATCTACAACTAACCTATCCTCGATCAACCTCTTGCAAGGTTTGAGGGCATCAGTGGCAAATTTCCATTTATTACAAAACCAAATTCAAGTAATTAACAACTAAACCTATCTTCTAGAAAAATTACATGGGAGAAAAAAATAACATCTTCTGCTCAATAAAAAAACAGATCACTTTGACTCGATGTTCCTTCATCAAGAACATTTGTATTCATGATAACCTTTTGTTATAAGACCTGTGATGTTATGGTATACATAGCACATAGTCATCGTTGAAGATCAATATAGTCGCAATGAATTAAATATGCCAAAAAAATATTGCTTTGAATATAAACAAATCAAACAACATAATTACCTGAGAAAACTCCCAACCCTGGATAATCATGTGTGGTGTATGCACATATTCCATACAATGTAAAACTCCTCTCTGATGGGATGGGTCTCGATACATCATATGCCTATAACCCTTCCCATAATTCCTTAAACTCTTCGATCAATGGTTGTAGGTAAACATCCAAATTCTTCACTTATATTCTACCAGGGACTATAAGAGCCAACATAAGATGTTCATTCTTTACGTACAACCATGGGGGGTATTGTTATTTATCACTACTACATGACAAACATTATAGGTGTTGTTCGGTTTATAATATGGGTTGACTTGATCAATGGCTATGCTCAATTGGAGGTTGTGTACTTCATCCTTGAATTTATTGGTCCATGTATCCTCTACATGCTTCATGGCTATTAAATCTATTGGTATTTGTAATACTCCTTCCTCACTTCAATGTGATGCATTCCATCCCTACAGCATAGCAAATTCTTTGCAACAAAATAGCCTTTGAATCCTTGGTATTATAGGAATGTTCCTCAAAATATTATGAGGAGGACCGTGTTCTTTAGCCTTACTATTCAATTATATGTACTTTTCATTCCCACGTTTTGGACATATCTCTTTGTCTACATATTCACCTCTATATAGAATACAATCATTGGGACATGCATGATATGATATGTACTCAACACCTAATATTATCAACATTTTCTTTACCTCATTACAGCTTCCAGGAAATACATTATCATTTGGAAGTACCTTACCTTTAAATAACTTGTAGTTAGTGGGAAATACAAATGTACAATGTCATTTAATGTTCATAAAATCGACCATTTCCAACGATCATTGTGTAACAATATTCCTCAAAATATAATGTAGTTGATGGCCAATTAAACCAACATTGCTAAGAAAAATGTGTCTGACATGCCATACTTTGATTTCAAGTTGTTCAATAACATTGTTGTCCCCAACTATGTAGACTTTGACTGGACATGTTGAAAGAGAGGTGTGGAATTTGTTGAATTAAGGATTCCAGTGATATGAGTGTCATCCCCTAGCTCATTGTCCTGGAAAGTATGAAACATTATTGCATCCATGGAAATCCTTTGTTGTAATAACTCATCCATACCAACATCTACTTCATTTCCTCCATTGATAACATGTGAATAATTGTTACCACTATAAGCATTCCTAATTGGTGAGGATGGACACAGAAATTGAATAGGTGGTTGATTCAACCATGTTTGGTATGCTTCCTCTCCAAGTTGTTCTTTTTTTTATCCTTCTCTCGATTTGACATTGTACTAGGATGAAACGAAAGATGGTAGGAAAATCGCTCATCATCAGAATCCTTATTTAAAAAATATTGAGCATTACATTGATAATGTTAGTAAGCACATTGCTATTGGTTTGATCTATTATTATACAAAAAAATTATTACATAAGTATAAGAATCATTTCCAATAGAAAATGATAAGATGCAAACAATTTATAAAGCAAATGTTCAGATTGGGCGATAAATTAACATCAATTCCACATTAAAAATAAAAATGTAAACTTGAGCAACACATTTTCAAATTCAATTTTAAATTAAATTAACAATTTATAAAACATAATTTCAAATTGAGAAATACGTTAACATGGATCCCATTGTAAATTGACAAATACAAATAATCAATGTTTTTTTGTCTTACACCCCAAGGGAACATCTAAGGATAATCCCAATGTGATACATCTTTGATGAGAGATTGGTGGTCTATGAAAGTTGTAGTTTATTAACAACTTGTCACCAAGAGACAAATTATGTATTTCATGTACAACAACAAATCTTGACAAGTGATTTCATTTTCATAAAGAACTCCTGGACATTGAAGTGTTCCTCAAATGAACAATATGCAAAAAATAAAGAGCCCATTTAACTATTTATGAACCCTGTAATATTCCCATTAGTGCGCGGAATACCATCTATATATAACATGTCATTCATGTTAAAGTTTCCACAAACATGCACATACATACTATACATGGAAATTTTATGCTTATATTTAACAATATTCAACTAATTGGGACGACAATAGATAGGACCGAAAAATGGCATAAGTTCTATTGATTGTTTGGGAGGAACAATTACATGTGAAAGGATAAACAACCCAATATTTGCAACATCAATATTAGACTTTGCAATCATAAAACGATTATCACAAAAGGAAAATTTGGTCCCAACATCAAGCACGGGTAGAGAAGACATCCAAGCACCATACAAAGCGTGGTTGTAAGAAGTTTGATATTTACTTTGCAAATTCAAAGGAAGGGAAAAATTAACAAGCATTTGTTTTACCTTCTAATTTACTTAAACAAGTAATTGAAAGCTATTCATAAATTATCAACCCAGGGTTACAAAATACTTGTGATCTACCCGACAAGATTTATGTCAAACACTATAATTCATGTGATTTTCAATACAGGGAAGATCGATGAATTAATGAAGCTCGACCAAAAATTGCCATTATTGGTGAAAGGTTTTTTATTAAGTAACAACTACAGGAAAGTATTTAAACTAAATTGAACTAGAAGCATTGTTCTATCAATTGCCATAAATTTTCCCAGCTATACTATCGAAAGGAATTGAAACAACCAAATCCAATTTTTACTGCTCATAAATTCTGCAAAGAAATTAAATCCTACAAAGCCAACAGTTGATGACAATTAAATTGGAAAGGAACTACTTAGAAGTAAAAACTCGCTTCTTATCTGATTAACCAATAATAGAAATTCTAAGGAAGAAGACATCCACTACAATCCTTCACCACAATATCATTCCTTTCAATTAGACACTCATAACATATGTACTTCCCTGTTATTCAATAATAAATATAAATGACAGTTGAAACTACTTAATCACTTCACACTTCAAGAATTCACACCAGTCTTTAATTGAAACACAATTTTATGAATGCAACAATTAATCAAATACTAACTAGAAGAAACAAAGATAATTCTAAACTATAACAGCACTTGTCACCAGAAGGGGGGCCTGTCTTTAGAGACAAGAGTTGGGAAAGTCACTCACTCACATGAAATTGATCAAGACATCAAGAACCAGAAATAACATATTTTATATAATAATGATTGATTACAGAAAGGTTCAGTAATTCTATGCAAGTTGATGGCTGAAATTCCCTAGAGAAGATTCGGATGTTTTATACATCAAAACCCATGAAAAATATTATGAAATTGTGTACAAATAGAACCGATTACCAAATAATTCTCATCTATTAATTATTCAAGAGATTCCATGATCCAATTCAGGAGGCCAATATCATGAAGCATGGATGCGGTTCTAAGTTGAAAAATATTTCAAAACAACCAGGCAAAAATGTTGGGTGACTCAACATATTTCGAATCATTGAAAATTTGTTGTGATCGTTGAGTTGGTTGCAGAACTGTTGATTCCCAAATTAGATACAGAACCATAGATTCGTTTCATAGTTTGACCATGATAATGTATAATGACCAGCAGGATCACATTAAATGATCAAGAGCCTTCATCAAACCACATACTAGAGCTACTTGTCTAAACTTATATTTATATGCATGTTGTGTATAAACTTGAGACTTATCTGCAAGCCTTTCAGACCTACACAACTACTATGTTCCGTGATTGTCTTTATTGCCTCTTTCTGCATCTTGAAACTGAAACAACAATAAACCTCGAACACACTTTCTTTAATAGGAAATTATAGCAGCATAACCATACCCAAATCACTAGCAAATGACAAATACTCAAGGAAAACATAATTAATCCTTACCATATCCAAAAATTTACCAAGTGTAGCCAAAAAGAACTCGTGGTGGTATAGGAACTAATCAAAAAGTACATAAGTGAGGAAAAAATAAGAGAACAAAAATTTCCATATACACATCCCTTCATCTCCCCCCAACCAAAATATTTGCATGTCCTTGAGAAAATTAGGATTGTGCTCCACTAATAGGGGTACTCAGGGAGCTACGTGAACATTCATCACTCCACTTGTAAGAAGAATGCCCCCCTTCATCCATTGTATAGAATCATCTTTTTTCTGTAACAATATTCCAGAATTCACTGTCCTCTCTATCCATTATAGAACCTGGAAGTATAGGAAAATGGAATCAGAGCACAATCCACTTAGTTTTATGCATATCCAAGCAATTAATGTAGGTATGTACTCTGTCTAGGTCCCTCTCAAACATTCTGATAGAGAAAGGATCCTTCCTTTTAAGCTCAGGACTCAAGGTGTTAACCCTTCTTTGTAGAAAGAGTAAGGCTTCCAATCTATGAAAGGGGATCCAATTGCTACATTCATGAACATCTTTAGTCTAATCCAATTCCAAAAGTGTAACAAATGCTTGATCTTTCATAACTCGGATTCATAGATGTGAATAGTTTTTTAGGTGAGGGAGAACCCCTTACCCAAAGAGCATCTACCCATTCAACATTTTATACAAAAGTTGCATCATTAAAGTCCATTTCAGTTGATTTCTCATGAAGGACATGAATGACCTTAATTATAACTCCCTTGCGTGAGAATTTGGATCCCAACCCTCATAGTCCACCATAATCAAATTATGCATATATAATTCACATAGAAATCATGTTCTTCATTGTCACTTCTAGAAAAAGAAGCAATAAGCCGGTCCTCTATCTCAATTTTATCATTGTACCCCATTGTTACCATCGGCGTCCTAAAAGATATAATTTGCTCCTTCAAGAACAATGAATAAACATTCGAAGGAGATCTCAAATTCCTCATAGAATGGGAAAAGTAATTCATATACTCCTTTTCAAACTTCAATTTTTCAATTTCATGCCTAACCCTCCTTGTAGCAAGGACATAGTCATGTTTATGGATTTGTTATGTCTATGTTTCCTACACTTCCCCTTTTTTCTAATTCCTGGCAAATTTTAGTTGTTCCTCCAATTCACCTATTGTTTCTTGCAATTAGGTTACCATATCCTCTAGTTTCTGTATTTAGGCATCATCTGATGGGGCATTTTCATAAATTTACTGATTCTCTGCTTTTTCTTCTTCAAATCCCTTATGTTGTTCTATATTCTTTCCCCACCTGCTAATTTTTTCTCCTCCTTCACTAAATTTTTCCATTGCTTCTTCACTCTACTCGGCTACCAATTCTACAACTTCCAATGGGCTATCCATCTTGTGGCCTTTGAGTCTCTATGGTTTCCATTTTAGGGTTGTTACTTCTTCAGTTTTATTCTGATAAGTTTGCATTAATTTCCAATAAGCCCTCTTTACCTCATTGAATTCCCTCTTTTATTTACCCACCAGAAAGTACTGGAACTTCTTCAACCTCATGCCTCATGCTGTTCCTAATGTGGTTGTATTTATCAAGTTTTTATTTAATCATCTTGGTTCCTACCATTCCATCTTATTTTGGTGTTTCTCTAGGTTTTGCAACTCATCTTCCTTTTCCCAACTTTCTATGCTACATTGTGGTACAATCAAATCCTCGGGTCTTTCATCAAGCTTATTTCTTTGACTGAATGCTCTTTCTTGATGTTGTCTTTCTTTTTAATTATTGATCTCGACCTACTTTGAGGTCCCTATGTTCAGTTGCTTGGGGTTTCATTATGGAATCTCATCTTTCTTTCATTATGAGTTGATATCTTTTTTGGGATTTCAAGGGTTTTTAATGATATATGTATTCTCTTATTTGATATTGTCCTATAGCTTGGAGATATTCCAATGAATAATTCATGGGTCAAGTTTTTTATTTTGCAAGGCATATTCTACCAATAACCTAATCATCCCATGGTATGCCATACTGGTGTTTGGATTACTACTACTTTTAACCATTCTACACATCAAGCATAGATATTTCCACATAAAATATGGCATGTCAATATGCTTTTGATGTCTCAAATGACTCAGAATTTTGAAATGATGAGAAAATAGCAAAATGAACTGACCTTCACATGTGATAAATTTGAGCATACAGAGAGCCACATCGTTCCATGGAGCTGGAAACAAAGTCCTTTGAGTCCCTTTCTCTGTCCCCTGTACTTCCTCACTTGGTTCCAGAAATTCTTCTCGAGTGTCTTCATCAATACTCTCCTTCCAAACCATTTCTCGCCCTCCTGAGATAATCCTGAAACCTTTATAATTGTCAACTCGTCCACCTAAACTTTTAATCCTAGTATTTCTACAGATGCATATTCATATGTTCTAGAAAACTCCATTGTAGTCCCAACATCACCTTCCTTCATTTTGTCAAAATAATTCAACCATATTGTCTACTGGAATATTGTTTTCATATCTATGTTCCTATAGACCATGTCTGCATTGTCGTTTTCACTTCGAATATCTCTCCCAATTGTACTCAGTTCTTCGTTCTCCCTTAGGTTCTTTATAGTTCTATTCAACACTCGGATATTTCTTGTTATTCCAAAAAGAGGAAAAGAATGGACCTAAACCATCGGAAGGTAAGTTATCATGGCATCACAGGGTGGCACAATGGTGTTTTCGATAATGATTTAGCTAGTAGTTCATGAATGGTGGAGTTTATTACAGTTGAATTTAGTAATTTTCCTTAGCCCATTTGGTTATTTCAGCTATAGTTGGCTATATTCAAAGGCACCTTTAACTTCTCCCCCCAACCATTCCTACGCACGACCTCGTTTCGGACATATAGCTAGGTAAATCATGATCAGTCCTATCGTACTTATCAAATGCTAATGAAGGGTGGTTACATACATTTATTACTAGAAAAGAAATTCATGGAGTTATATGGTCATGTTGGTTGCGGAGGTGAGAATTATGGGTGAAGACCCCCATTCGCTCTGCTGACGAGGTGGTACAGTTCTGGTTCGCCTTTCCTTTTCGAGTTGATGGAATATAGGGATTCATGCCATTAGCCTGAAATGATTTTCCAGGGTGGAACTAGATATGGGTGTGATTTGATGTGACCTTGGGTGGATACTGAAACTGAATCTATGATGGAGCGGATGTGTCCTATGTGTTATGTCGATATGTGATTCTGCTACCCCACGTGTTGGCGATGATACTGATGTTGGGCCCCTACAAGTAATAAAGGTTTCGTCACATGTAAGAAAGAGTTCAATGACAAGCAAATTTTCAGTAATGTGGCGGATTGGAGTTTTCGCAATGGAATAGAAAAGGGTTCCGCAATATTCTGGGGAGTGTTTCCATAGTGGGATAGAAAATGATTCTGCAACATTCCAGGAGTGTTTCCATAATGGGACAAAAAATAATTATGCAACATTGTGGATGGTTTTTCTATAGTGGAACAGAAAGGGTTCTGCAACATTATGGATGGAGTTTCTGTAGTGGAATGGATGGAGTTTTCGTAGTGGAACGGATGAAAATATCAGGGATTAAAGGGGTGGGGAGGAGATGGAAATGAATGTGAGATGGAGGGTGTATAGGGGATTGAAACGAGTAGGTAGGGATTTATTTAGGAAATATAAAAAAACGTGCCTTCTACAAAATGTCATGAATATTCCTATAAAGACTTACAAAAAAATTTATTAGTATCCAAAACAATTTTTTTTTAAGATGCGTCCCAAAAAAGGGATTTTCACAGTCAAAATTCCCTTCTTCTTTTTTAGGTTGCATCCCAAAAGGTATTTTGTAGTCCAATTTTTATTTTTTTTAAGGAACTATGAATTTTCAGAAGTCGAGATTGTTATCTTGAAATATTTGGTACACCAACACGCAGGAATATGTCATATGAACACCTCTTTGGAAATGGTTTCTTATTTGGCCTTAGTCGATGACCATTTGCCATAAGGAGCATTCCTTCATCATCAATAGTTTTCAGTCGCATTGTACCATTATCATAAACTGTTTCAATATCATATGGTCCCAACCAACGGGTGCGAAGTTTTCCTTTGAAATTTTTGAACCTAGAGTCGTAGAGGAGAATCCAATCAACTTCCTGAAAATACTTTATTTTGATTAATTGATCATTCCACTTAGCTTTTTGTTGTTGAAAATTTGTGTTACGTTCTATGGCATCCAATTGCAATTCATCAAGCTCATTAAGCTATTGTAGGTGATTATGTTGAGCCTGTGATAGATCCATGCCTAAGTAAAATGCAGTTCTTAACGTTTTAATTTCAACTTCTCTTGGTAGGGTGAATTTCTTACCATATATGAATTCATAGGGTTTCAAAGTTGTGGTGCTTCTCCATGATGTTCTATAGGCCCACAACTCTTTCATCAACCTATCTCCCCATCCCTTTGATGGAGCTACACAATTTTTGTAAGTATAGATTTCAGCATTATATTTATACCTTCTACTTTCCCGTTATCTTGGGGGTGATATGGTGAAATTACCATGTGATTGATATGGTATTTTTCTGTAATATCTTTAATGAGTTTGGATGTAAATTGTGGTCCTCCATTAGTAATGATATCCCTACGGAATCCAAACCTAGTGAAAAATTATACATACAAGAACTCTAAAACTAAGTGTTCTATTGCTCGTGGAAGTTCCCTTGCGTCTACCCATTTTGTCACATAATATATGCATACTAAAATGTATGATTTCTTCTTGGATTGGGGTTTGATAGGACCAACAAAATCCAGTTCCCACTTCTCAAATGGTTCCACCACAAGCTGAGTTTGTAGTGGTATTTTTTCTGACTGCAGTGGTTGCCCCATTCTTTGGAAACTATCACACCTCCATACATACTCTTGTGCATCTCTAAATATGGTGGGCCAATAATAGCCCAATTGTAAGATCTTGTGGGATATTTGTGTTTTTTTCAAAATGTCCCCCACAGGTGCCATCGTGACAGGTTCTAAGAATTTGGTAGATTTCATCCTCTCGAACACATCGACAGATTACCAAATCAAGTCCCGTGTAGAACAAATACCCATCAATCCAGGAAAATTTGTTACTACAATGCACAATTCTTTGCTTTTATTTTGATGTCATATGCCTTGGAAATTTTCCTGCAACCAAATATTTCGCTACATCTACAAACCAAGGTACATTAGTAGACTTAGCAAACAAATGTTCATCTAGAAAAACATCATCAACCGGTAGGGATTCCTCATTACTAATTATTCTAGAAAGAGAATCAACAACCAAGTTGTCATTACCCAATATGTCCACTATTGAAATGTTGAATTCCTATAACAGCAACAGCCACTGAGTGACTCTGTCGTTTGTAATGGGTTTATTCATAAGGTATTTAATATAAGAATGGTTGGTGTGCACAGTTACTGGGTATCCAGTAATTTAATGGTGAAATTTGTTAACAGCATGAATGACAACCATGAATTATTTTTCTGTCACTATATAGTTTAGTTTTGCAACACTCAAGTTTTTGCTAATGAACTATATGGCATAGGGTTTATGGTCCTCTTGTTGGATGAGAATTCCTCCTATGGCGGTATTAGAAGCATCGGTTGAGATTACGAAGGGTAGGTACAAATTAGGTCCTCTTAGGATGGGTGTTGTGGAGACTTCATGTTTCAATGTTTCCCAAGCTCATTTACAGGAATCCGACCACTCAAACTATGTATGTTTGGACAAATATCTTAAAATAACCTACATATCCAATAAAATTGCACACCTCTTTTTGTTTACATGGTACTCATAACTTGATGATTACTTCTATTTTTATTGTGTCTACTATGATTCCTTCTGGTGATAATAGATGACCCAAAACAACTCCTTGTGTAAGCATCATCCTGCACTTTTCGTTGTTGAGACATAGGTTCACTTCTTTGCATTGTGTAATTATTTTTTCCAAATTATTCAAAGCTTCTTCAAAATCTCCACCATGAGAGGTAAATTCATCCATAAAGGCTTCTGGTTTCATGAACAAGATCTACTAAAATGATAAGAACTACATGTTGAAATGTGGTTGGTGCGTTACATAATCTGAAAGGTGGAACATGGTATGAAAAGGTTCCCCATGGGCATGTGAATGTCATTTTTTCTATGATCCTCCGATGCTATACTAATCTAATTGTACCCGTTGAATCCATCCATGAAGGAGAAATATTTTTTTCCTCCAAGTGTGTCCAGTACCTATTCAATAAAAGGTAACGAAAAATGGTCCTTATGCGTAGCTTTATTGAGCTCTCTATAATCAACACAGATGTGCCATTTCCCATTATTTTTGGGAACTATTACAAGAGGGGACACCCACTTTATATCAAATATAGGATAAATAAAATTTGCAACCATCAATTTTTTAATTTCATCCTTGACCACTTCCTTTAATGCGGGATTCATTATGCGCTAAGGTTTCCTAATGGGTCTATAGTATTCCTTAGTATAGATATGATGTAAGCACAAATATGGGTGGAGTCCCCTCATGTCACTATAATCATAGGCAAATGAATTTTTATGTTTCTTTAGTACAGAGATAAGCATCTATGTTTGTTGATCCGACAATGTGGAGCTGATTTTTAATGTTTTTTCCATGTTCAATTTCCACTTCCTTGATCACAGAATCAATAAGGAACTTGAAATTAGTATCAGGGTCATTGATGAACTTGAGATAATGTTAGTTTGGTGGGTGGAAAACATTGGGATGAGAATATCCATCGTATCTAAATAAGTGCTAGAATTTTCCATAAGATGATTTATCAGGTCATCCTTTGTTGGCTCTTTTGTTGCGAGGGATTGTTCAATGATGTGAAGTTGTAGAGCCTTGTATTCTTGATTTGATTCTTCACCTTTTGGCCACAAAGGAATTTCATGTTGTATGGTTGGCTTCACAAGGGGGTATAGTCTGAGCACCTTGACATCATTACCATGGGATATCCACATATTTCTTGATCCACAACCAATATAAGCATCGGTTGTGTCCAACCATGGCCATCCTAGAATCAAAGGGTATCCTTCCTAGTTTGATTTTGTCTACAAAACCCTAAAATATTCCAGGTATTCCCATGAATCCACTGAAATGGCAGTATCTTCTATAACTCATTTTGGTCTTACAGAATATTGGTCAACTAGATGTAAAACAATAGTAATTGACCGAATATTTGTGGGTCCTAGTATTTCCATTTTTTGTTTAGTCATTACATTAATGGTCGCTCCCAATTTTATCAATGTGTTAGAGAGAGAAACGCCATTTATTTGTACCTTGATAATGGGAATACCAAGGTTAGATTACTTAGTGGTAAGAATGTTCCCCATCATTAATTATGCTAAGTCTCTTACCACATGGACTGTTGGGGGATCTTTCCTCTTTTTGCCTAGTTTCCTCAAACATAACTCTCTAACATATTTTGAATATATGGGAATGTCTTTAATGGCTTAGAATAGTGGGATTTTCACACAGACATTTTGTAATTCCCCCATGAGATCGAATTATGTCTAATCCATTGGTTTGCCTATAATTAAGCGCTCATGATATGGTGTATGTTGTTTCTCCTTTGTTTCTTGTGGTTTCCTGGGTGGGATGGGTGGGAGACTATTTTCTAGTTGAACTGGTAAAGTCTCTAGTGTCTCGTCAATCTCTTCTTCTATAATTATGGGGAAGTAATTTTATTTATGTTTTTTTCCATAACATAGTTGGATGTCATGGTAGTACATAGTGGAAATGGAATAGGTTGGGTAATTCAGTAGTTCGGAAGCCATTACAAGTTGTACAACCTTGTTATTGGGGTTAGGAGCAAGATGTGAAAGAATAAGTGGTCTAGGAGGTGTATTATTCAATGGTAATGTTAACTGGGGTTGTTGAGGTGATTGCATTAATGCTTGTACCTGTATAAATTGGAATTTATGAGGCGGTTTCATTTGAGGAGGTTGTGATTGAGTTTGTTGTTGATTTCCAAAGCCTAGGTTTATCCAATTTTATTTACAAGGGGTATTCTGTTAATATGGGGGTGCTCAGGTTTGTTATGGAATAGGAAAATACCAAGGTTGGGGGCCTTGTGGAACTTGTGAAGCTTGTGAGGCTTGTTTTTGGTACTCTTTCATATTGTTCCAGTAAGGATTAAATGAGTGCATAGGATCTAGAATCATACCTAAGGGTCGAGGTTTCTGTAATGTCCCCTTTTTGGAATTTTATTAAAATGCCCAATTTTCCAATTCTTTCACAATTTTGGCTCTTGACTAGTTTTGATGTCTAGACCTCTAAATTGACCCAAATGCTTCCAAATTTTCTCTGAAGGTACATGACTGATAATATAAATTAAATATAATTCTCATGTATTTTTTGTGACCTCCCAATTACTTATGCAAACTTTTTTAATGTTCTGTTCAAAGTAGGAGTCTTTACTAGCAAATTGGGGCTCCAATCCCTCCCGGGTAATTTCTGGAAATGGCTTCACAAATGATCCCAAAGTCACTTGAATTTATGAAAAGAGAATGGATATGTGTAAGGGAACTTTTCAAAGTCTCATATGCATCATGGTTCAGTTTATACAGGCTATTATGACTCTTTCCAAAACAACTCCCAAGTCACAATTTCGACCCTTGGGGAAAATGCACCAAATCTTCTCCCAATGCAATAAAAATGAGTAAAATGGCTTCCAATGCTTAAGTACAGAAAATTATAATTTAAATACACATTAATTACAGTCCATCCATCATACATTTATCAAATATACATTCCTCCATTCGAAATAATAAGCATTACCATGGCATATATCAAAATGGAGTGGAAATGGTCATTGTTTGCTCATTAAAAGTCATTTTGACAGACAACTCTTGGGAATTTCGACTTGAAACTTTCTGAGAATGAATAAAAGAGAATATTTAACTGATTCCAATCATAAATGGACAATTAAAGGCTCTCCCAATTTGAAATCATCAGCATTGCAATGGTTCACAACAAGATAGTGGGGAAATGACACTATTTCTTCATTGTTCAACATTTTTACACGAATTATTTTGGGTATTTAGACTTGAGAGTCTTATAAATATGAAATATAGATCATATATATCATAACATAACATAATTATCATTATAATCTTCCCCAAAGAGATCAATAGCTCACCCAAAGTGCAATCCCTCCATTGGCATGAATATGGTGTGAAAACTAGAAATAGTTCAGAGAGAGTGCTGCAATAGAAGAATCCACATTCTTTCATATAGATTACACCTGCAAATAAGACTCCATTAAAGACCTGATTTTCCTTTCCAAACACCAACTAGGATGGGAATCTTTCACCCTCGAAATTGGCTTAAGCAAGAAAACTAGTCATCCACTAGCTCTCATAATTCACAAATGAAAATTTCACAAATGAGAAAAAGATTATTCTCGTGGTTGATACCTATATTTTATAAACATTATTGGTATTATAAGGTTCCAAATCCATCCATAAACCAAATCCAAGTCGAATTTGTGTGGTTTCTCATGCTATGCCATGTGGCCTCTCTCTTCACCTTCCCTCTTCTCCCAAATTTGAGTAGGAGCCTCTTGTCCTTCTCCAACTCCCAATTTAAACCTCCAAGATGCTCTATTCATGCTTTACATGTCATTATGTCATTATTTCAGCCTTCATATCTGACTTGGGTCATAACTGTCATAGAATCTCCATCATTGGTATCATAGTTGTCATAAATGTAAGGGGAATCCAGCCAAGTGTCCATGAAACCCCCATTTGGCTCTTCCTCTCCCATGTAAAGTTAAAATTCATCCCAAATTAGACCTATGAAGTATATGGACAAGTATATTAACATTACAATCCATACAAAAACATTATACTTCCCATATATTCAAATTTGCAAGAGAAAGATACCATTTAACATAGGAATTCTAGCTAGTGTGGGCCCCATAGTCTCCATGTGTCTTCATGCTCTATTGCCACTTCCATTTTCTCTTGTATTTATTTAATAAGATCAATTATTAAATATTTATCCCCTTATAATTTCTAAACATCATTTATTATCCCCCTTATTCCAAATCTCAAAGCTTCCACCCCCAACCTAGGAGACTAGTGATTTTCCTCCTTGGCAATTATTTGACTTTTAGCATCCATTTGACAAATTTCATGAATATGGAAAATGTGATTTGGCCATTGTGACCCAATGCCAAATTTGGGACATTATAGTTTCCATGGGCTCTTTCGAGATATGAAGCAAACATATTCTCCTTTTTTCCATGCTTCTGTGTATATAGACTTTAGTCATGGAAGCAAGAGGAAATATTTCATGGGATGATCTTGATCACATAGGAGGAAAAATTCCACTTTATCTAGTACGAAGTTCTTGAGGGGATTCCTCTTTCATCATTTAGGGGAAAACGACCAAAGCTCGATCTTCCTCTTCTTTCCTTTTCTTTGTCTAAAGTGCATCCAACTGAGAGCTCAGATAATTGATTATATCAGTTTTGAAGTCCTCCAGAAGGTTTTCGATATCCATTCATGAAACGTCTTCCATTGAATCCTTAGTGGTTCGATTTACTGCATCACTAGTTCCTCTTCCTGATCTGGAAGTATTCCTTGATTACCTTCTACTAAGGTCACATATTTCTGTATATTTTAGTAGGGACACATCCCCTTCTCCCATTAGATTTAAAATCTTAATACATTCATCCATGATTTCTCATAAGATCATAAACGTTAATGTATAATTCTTTAACGTGTTCTTTCTTGATCTTTGCTAGTTGTATTGAAATCTCTCCACATAGTCTTCCAAGATTTCATCCTCCTGCTGGGTCATTTTGAAAATTGCTTCCTTCTGATATTTATCCTTACAATATTCTTGATACTTATCCTGGAATTGTTTCCTCATATGTTCCCAGGTTGAGATGTTATGGGCCTCCCAGCTGTAACGAACATAAAATAAATATAATAATTAAATAATTAATAATAAACATAATTAATTATACTTAAGATGAAAGGACATGACCTTTCATTCACAATTCCCAAGCCCTATTTAATAGGAGGGTTATCAACCATTGTAATCATCCTTTATCTTATCTTATCTCTTATCCTATCACCAATACAATACATTATTTATTATGGATTATTTGATATTCGAAATATTTTGGTAATCTTTGTGTGAGTGAACTTTTGCTTGCCTCATGTGGTATCAAAGCCAGCCCTTTCTTAGGCTTGTGCTCATTCTGGCTTTTAGCAAAATTTTCATATTTTATCTAAGTAATTTCAGAGTTTCTCTGAGTTTCTCGTGCCATCCCATACGTCCATCCTTCCACCACCAACCAACTCCAATCCTTCCGTGCTACTACACCATCCTGCGCATCCCCTCCCGCATGTTGCTCCACCACCGCACTCCCCACTCCACATCCTTCCACCGTGCTGCTCCATGCCCCTACACTTCCTACTCCCCATTCCTCCATCCCCTCCTTGCCACTCAGCAACCTGTGCACTCTGTTTTCCACTACAGCCACAAAACTCTTCATTATGCCGCCTCTGCTATCACCCTCCACCACCACCCACCGCGTCCATTCCTCACCTGCCACCAACTCCACGACCTGCAAAAAAAATAACATAAAAAATTATATATTATAATATATTAATTTCAAAATAATATATTATAACAATCCCAATTTTTGTTTTATTATATTAAAACAAATAAAAGTAAATAAAAGTAAAAGGAGGTCATAAGGCAAATAATAATAATAATAATAATAATTTTATTATTTTTTTAAATAATTAAAATATATATATATATATTATTTTTTAAAGAAAAAAAAGTCCAAAAAAATATAATAATTATTATTATTATTATTATTATTTTATTAAAATAATTATTATTTTTGGAAAAAAAAAATTATTAACCTAACGAGAAGAAGACCAATTATCATTGAAAAAGTATCCAAAGGAGAACAAAATAAATAAATAAAATCGACGACTAGCTATAATCCACACGACCATCTAGTGTCGAAAATAATCAAAGATCATGGAATTTGGGTTACGACTACAAATAGAGAAATTAGAAGCCAAGTTAAAATGTTATCAAAAAGACAATGAAGAGTTACAAGACTTGAATACGAAATCATAACTGCTGATTAAATTACATAAGATGCAAAAAAAGTGCAAGGAACAAAAAATTTCTGACCAGAAAAATCATCTAGAAAATTTGTCTCCCAAATTGAGAAATTAAAAAATGAAAAATGAGTTCGATCAGAAACTAAACAATCAAGATATAAAGAAAGAAATAAGTGATTACGAATCAAAAATAATACACTTGAACAAAATCGTTAATGACAAAGATGAAGAACTGACGCACATATGACAGAGATTAACAAATCAAGAATTAGTGGTCGACCAGTATCAACAACAAATAAAAGTTCTTCAACAAAAAAATAGTGACTGTAGAAAAGAACACAAGCTAGATATCGTAAAGAGTAATAAAACAATATCCAACAATTTTGAAGAAATTTTCAGATTAAGAAATCATAACAAAACCCTGAGTACAAAAATAAAAAAAATAATTGAAAAACAGTAGCAAGAGGGAACACGCCGGTGATGATATCGAAGGAAAATTACTGGAAAAGCAAGAACAAAACCAGTGTCAAAATAATCATAATCAGGAACTACATAATCAAATCAAGGAGTTAGAAATTTAAAAAAAGTCGCAAGATGAAAAAATCGAAAAGTTTTAGAATCATAACAATCTACTGGAGAACCAAGAAGCACAAATCTAGGAAAATGCATCCAAAAATCAAATCGGGGAAGTGAAGACAATACTTTCCACAATCCAAAATAAAGAAGAACAAACAACACCTACACCTTACATACATCCTAATTATAATCATCATTTTGACCAACGACAGGGTCAAAATGAATATCCACATAAGACTTATGTGGACATGCGAAAAAAATCGACATATCCCACAAAAATATCTCAGAGCTCTGATAATTATAGATATGGGATGGACCACAACATATACGATGCGACAATTCTACTAGGGAATCCGCAATTCGTATCGGCTCATTTCCTCAAATTTTGCAAATACAAAAAGTGAAAGGATCCCGAGACGACAAGATTAAAGTAAATCAGACACTAATTTCAATACATCTTTGAGCACAAAGATTCCCTTAAGGGGAAGGCAATGTAATGAACATAAAATAAATATAATAATTAAATAATGAATAATAAACATAATTAATTATACTTAAGATGAAAGGACATGACATTTCATTCACAATTCCCAAGCCCTAATTAATAGGCGGTTTATCAACCATTTTAATCATCCTTTATCTTATCTTATCTCTTATCTTATCTCTTATCCTGTCTATTATCTCTTATCCTATCCCATGAACCACCTAAGTTCCTGATTCTTCAACATGGATGGGAAAAATTTTAGTTTCTGTTGATCTGTAACATAATCATAACGTAATGTCCTCGCTAGCCATGCCATGGAAATTCGGCAATGCTAAATGTGGAATATTCTTCATTTGGTTTGTAATTATAGACCCTGAATTTATGATTGGGAATTCAAAAGTATTTGTCCTAATTCTTAATTCTTCCCCATTTGTTTATCCTCGATTTGTTTCCTCCCTATTTGGAATGTGTCCCCCCTGCCATCCATATTTACCCAAAAAACTTACAATTTAGCTAATCTAGATGACAATGGAGAGTCGGTCCACCTTTGTTCCTCATTCAACTGAATTTCATCACTTATTTGGTTGGAAATTTATTTTCCCTAGACAAATTTTGTTACTGGAAAATAATCATCAATGTGAGCTGGTAAAACAGATCTACCAGTGAAAGTGGTGGAATACTCAGGTTTATCCTGTTTAGGAATGTTAGTAGAGGATGGGTTCCTCTAAGTGTGTCCTCCTCTTATTGATCTTCCTACACTTCCTGCATGATTAGTGTCTGGGGGGGTATTATATGCATATACAATCCTACATGTACTATCTCTTATTCTACGCATGAATGATTGGCATGATTCGGAATCACAAAGACTTGCGGTAGGCAATACCCCATTGGAATTTCTTGTGCGCCGTGACTTGCCCCTCCTTGGAAATCACACAAAATTACTTCTAGAAAATATCATACACGGAAAACCCGTAGATCAATTTAGAAAAACATACTCACAAAACCAAAATAATCAAACAAAATTGCAATGTCATTGGCAGCTCCCCGGCAACGATACTAAAATGACAATCGTTTATTTTACCTTCTAATTTACTTAAAATAATAATTGAAAATTATTCATAAATTATAAACCTAGGTTTAAAAAATACTTGTGAGCTACCAGACAATATTTATGTTAGACAATATAATTCGGATGATTTTCAATACACGGAAGATCGATGAATTAATAAATCCATACCAGAAAATGCCACTATTGGTGAAATATTTTTTATTAAGTAATCGCTACAGGAAAGTATTTAAACTACTTTGAACTAGGAGATTTGTTCTATCAATTACCATAAATTGTCCCAACTATACTACAGAAAGGATTTGAAACAACCAAATCCAATTTTGACTGCTCATAAATCCTGCAAAGAAATCAAATCCTACGAAACCAACAATTGATGACAAGTAAATTGTCAAGGGACTACTCAGAAGTAAAAACGTGCTTCAAACATGATTAACTAGTAATAGAAATAATAAGGAAGAATACATCCACTACAATCCTTCACCCAGTCTAATTCCATCCATTAATCAAACACCCATAACACACGTACTTCCTTGTTATTCAATAATATATATAAAGGGAAGTTGTAACTACTTAATTGCTTCACACTTCAAGAATTCACACCAGTATGTAATCAACACACAATTTTATGAATGCAACAATTAATCAAATACTAACTTGTTAAAAAAAAATCTAAACTACAACAGTACCTATCACCAGAAGGGGACCCTGCCTTCAGAGACAGGAGTTGGGCAAGCCACTCACTCACACGAAATTGATCAACACATCCAAAACCAAAAATAACATATTTTATATAATATTGTCTAATTAGAGAAAGGTTCAGTAATTCTATGCAAGCTTAAGCCAAGAGAAGATTCAAAGTTTGTATACATCGACAAGAAATATTATGAAATCATGTACAATTACAACCGATTACCAAATCAATCCCATCTATTAATTATTCAAGAGATTTCATGATCCAATTAAGGAGGCTAATATCATGAAGCATGGATGCGGTTTTAAGTTGAAAAATATTTCAAAACAACGAGGCGAAATTGTTGGATGAATCAACAGATTTCAAATCATTGAAAAGTTTTCGTGATCATTGAGTTGGTTGCAGGACTGTTCATTCCCAAATTAGTTACGGAACCAGTGATTCATTCTGTATTTTGACCATGATAATGTATAATGACCAGAAGGATCACATTAACTAATCAAGAGCCTTCATCGAACCACGTACTATAGCTACTTGTCTCAACTGATCTTTATATGCATGTTGTGTATAAACTTGAGACTTGTCTACAATACTTTCATCACTCCATGGCTATTATGTTCGCAATTGTCTTTAGTTCCTCTTTCTGCAGCCTAAAACTGAAACAACAATAGACCTAGAACACCATTTCTTTAATAGGAAATGATATTGGAATAACCATACCCAAATCACTAGCAAATGAAAAATACTTAAGGAAAACATGATCAATCCTTACCAGAGCCAAAATTTTACCAGGTGCAACCAAAAAGAGCTATTGGTGGTATAGGAACTAATAAAAAAGTACATAAGTGAGGCAAAAATAAGGAACAAAAAGTTCCATATACGCAGCCCTTCACAAATCATCGCTACCCTCTAGCAATTGGATGGACCTTGGTGTGCACTTGAAGAGTTTTGCTCTCAATACATGCAACTTTTTTTATATTATAGTAGAGATGGGTTGGGTGACATTCAAATCATACTTTGTATCACTAGAAATTTCAGTTGACTGAACATAAGCAGATGGGTTCATCAATTTAGGATGATACAGTTGTTTTGGCTTTCAAATTTTTCAAAAAAGAGCATAGGGAAGTGTTCTTGCGTGTCTTTTCTACATCATTTATTGGATTTTTTTACTACGGTAGGGGGTATTATACCATCAACACTAGGTAATCTATCATTGGTGTAATGGGTGAGTGTGATATGCTGAGAATTCTCCTTCAACCCTTGACATTTTCAACAACCACAAACTACTAGGGTGTCATAAGAGGTTTCTAACTCATGAAAAATTATCGTCAATGAACCAAGATTACAGCTTGAAGACGGCATGTTACAATTTGCAGGGGTAAATTAGATACCCACTTTCATCTATGAACTGCTTGTGATATCTTGCTCCTGATAAGAGCTTACAGCATTTTGAAACTGGTGGAATGTCTTGTGCATCTGAACTCGAACCTGAATCAGGATTATGCAATAAAGAATAAATTAATATTTAGATTCACATGCATAAGTAACATAAATTCAAATAAATAGTCAAAATATATAAAAAAATTGAACTTGTTGGGGATAGAAAGGGATAACTCGTCGAACTTGGAACACGATGGAATGAGCTAGAATTTGAAGAATTGACCTTTTGATACTACAAACTTTTCTCCTTGCATTTGAGCCAAATCAATAATCAATATATGTCTCTACAGTCCTGATTTTTTTTCAAGAACTATAATACAATCTAACTTACAATATAGTTTGGAAACCATTTTGTAAGAACAAGGTGAGTTTAAGTAACTTATATACTATGAAATATTGTAATTGGTGTGGTTGAATACTAAAAGAAAATTTGAGATGAATATATAGTTTTAAGTGGACCCACAAAAACCTAGCATAAAAATTTAACCGGTGCGTCTATTCAAATATACACACATCGGTGCGCTCACAGAGACTAAATTCATCGGTGATTAAAAACGATAAACGCACTGTGAAAGGATATCCACAAAATCCCCCTCAAGAGAAAATATCTACTACATTTGGTAGTGGATATTTATACATGCATTATACACAATTATTCATTACAGTGTGTTTATAAACACAAGCGCATCGATGTGTTAACTGTATTCGCGCATAACAACATTTTTTTAAGCAACAAGATTTCGGTGCGTAACAACGATAAACGCACCGTGAAATAACCTCCGCAAAATCCCCCACAGTGGAAAATATCCACCACATTTGGTAGCAGATATTTATGCATGCATTTTTACACCAGCTTTCATTTCAGTGCATTTTGTAAACACAAGTGCATCCGTGAGTCATAATTATACACGCACCGAGTGATGATATTTTTTAAATTTGTGGGAATTAAATGTGTTTTAGTCACTACCACATTGGTGTGTCAAGGAAATGGGCACACTAAACTGCCAAAAATTAAAATTAAAATTAAAAAATAAATATAAAGGCTATTTTTCCCTTAACTGAAAAATGGCGAAAATTTTAAGTTCAAAAAGTAATTCTAAAGTGTGTTTAAAAGCAAAAAAAACTAAACATTAATTCATTTGTTTGCCAAAAATTTCATGGAATAGCTTTGGAACAGAGATTCCCAGTTTCCAGACGGTGTCACCGGTGTGTTTTCATTTGTTTTCCGCATTGGTGCATATCAATGGTTTATACACACCGATAATGATGAAAGATTACTTGAACTAGTGTTTTATATGTTTTTAAGTTCCTTGGTGCATTCTATTTGTTTAAATGCACGAGATTATTTTGACAGATTATAAGCACTAGTGCATTAAACAATTGAAGGCACCAATGCACTCATTTAATTGATTGTGTCGGTAAAGCTATAAAATAAATTTTGTATAGTGCATACGATGTCACATATCACATCAGTGCATTTGTTGTGTAAGAAATCACTAATGCATATAATCCTTACGCAAGCACCGGTAAATCATTGAAATTATGTTATTTTCAGTGCTCATTTTTTTAATGCACCAATGCAAATACTTTACAATTGTACAACACCAGTGTGTTGTGTTATGTAACACATAGATGCAACTATATTGAACTAAACTCACCGATAAAAAACATTTGCTAAAACATCTAGCCACCAAATTTGTTTATTTGGAAAATATTTCTGTGATGACCTCCGTTAAAACATCCACTGCCATTGGCGGAGGATTTTTTTACTATTTTTTCCAATATTGTAACACTAAAATCCTCCTCTATGACCTCCACTATAGGATATTTTCCTTGTAGTGTTCCTTCCCATGCTCTTTTGCTTCTCCTTGTCTCCTCCCTCATGCATCCTCTACAGCTATATGCTTCTCCCCTTCTCTTCTTCTCCTCCTCCATGGCATGCTCTGGTCTAATATAATCATATGTTCCTATCCTCTTCTCCTATTCTCCTCTTCTCCTCTCCTCTTCTCTTATTCTTCTCCTCTCCCACGTGTTTGTCCTCCTCTTCTTCTCTCAAACTATGAGTTACCAAGGTCTCCTTACTTCAGTAAGAGATCTCATCAATTCACATGGGCTTAGGTGTTTGTTGTGGCTTAGGTGTATATATATGCACATGCACATACACATATTAGTACTTACATATCCTATATATAGCATGAACCCTAAACCTATAAATCATCATCATCTTCATCATCACAACCATCATTATCCTCATCCTCATCATTGATGATGATGATCATGATGATGAAAATGACGATGACATTGACAATCACGAGCCTAACAATTGGAAATGATGAAGATGACATTAATGAGGTTAGGGGGTTAGGGTTATATTGATGTATGGGTTATAAAAATCCCATCGTCATCATATCATAATATTGAAATCAACATGAAGGTCATTATCATCATCACCATCTCCATTGTCTTGATCATCATCGTCGTCGTCGTCATTAATGTCATCATCATAATTGTCATCAACATGATAATTTTTGTGATCATCATCTTCGGCATCATCAAGGCCATGATCATCATCATCATCATGTTCATCACCATCTCCATCGCCATATCCATCATTGTGAGGGAGTTAGGGTTGGGAAATTATGAGGCTAGGAGTGTAGGGGCTATCAAACCCCTCCACATCATCAACATTATATCCAATGTCAACATTAATATAATCATCACCATATCCACTGTCATGATCATTATCATCATCGACATTGATCATTATCATGATCTTTATATTCATCATCAGCATCATCATCATCCCATATGATCCGTAAGAAAAAAAAACCCGAACACGTAATCCACCAACCCAACACTTTTACTAACATCATCATTATCATCATCATCATCATCATAATCATCATGATTATCATCATGATTGTATTCAACTTCATTATCGTCAAATGTGTTGTCTCCATCATCATCGTTTCCATCACAATCATCATTATCCCCATCCTCCTCATTGACGATGATGATGTTAATGATTGTGATGGTGACAATGATGATGGTGTTGACAATTACGAGCATGAAAATGAAGATGGAAATGATGATGATGGAATTAATGACGTTAGGGGGTTAAGGGTTTAGTGATGTAATGGTTATGAAATCCCTCATAATCGTCATCATGACCAACAGGAACATCATTTTCATCATCACCATATCCACTATCTCAATCAGTGTCGTTTTCATCAACGTCATCATCAATGTCATCATTATCACCATCATCACATCCATTAACATCATCATTCCCATTATCATTGTTATCTTTAGCATCATCATCATGGCCATTATCACCATCATCTCCATCCCCATCATCATAGCCATCATCGCTAGGGGGTTATGATAATGGGATTAGGGGTGTAGGGGTTGTAAAACCTCTCATAATCATCACTATTATCTCCAATTTCAGTTTCAATATCCTCATATCCATATCCATTTTCATGATCACAATCATCTTCACCATCGATCATGATCATCATTATTATCATCATCTTCCCTATGGCCCCTAGAACAAAAACCCTCAACACTTATATCCACCAACCCAAAATGTTTATCAACATCATCATTGTCATCATATTCATCACAATAATCATCATGATTGTCACCATCATCGTATTCATCTTCATGGTCATCATCACCATCATCATAGTCATTATCTTCTTCGTCCCTATAATCATCACCATGCCCACTATCTATCTCTTCGTCGTTGTCGTCGTCAACACCATCATTGTCCTCATCAACGTCATCATCATTGTCATCATCACCATCATCGTCGCCATGACTTTCACCTTTTTGAACATCATCATCATGACCATGATCATGATCGTCATCATCGTCATAATTTTCACACGCAACATCATTATCATTATCATTAGGTGGTTATAGGGTTACATGGTGAATGGTTTAGGGGTGTAGGGTTATAAACCCCTCATCATCATCATCTTATCATCAATGTCAATGTCATTATCCTCATCACCATCTCTATTGTCATGTTTGTCATTTTCATCATCATCAATCATGATTACGATATTCATCTTCATCTTCATCATCATCGCCATCATCTTAATCATCATCGCCATCATCACTGTCATCATCACCATCCCTTATGGCCCTTAAAAAAAAAACCCTCAACACTTATGGGTTGTATAATGGTTGTAGGATTAAAAGTTAGTGAAAAGGGGTTAAGGATTTCTAGGAATAGGGATTATATATATTAAGGGCTCCCATTGTTAGTAAATAAAAGTGATAGGGGTTCTAAATGGTCATTTTAATAATGATAATATGGCTTATATGGGTTAAAATATATGGATTTAATAGTGGTAAGGGTTTATAAAGGTTACAACAACTAAACTTTATAGGGTTATACATATATTTTAGTTAAAGTATTTATGGGTTATAGTAGTTACATAAGTTATAAGCGTTAGGTATTATAAATCAATAGTGTTGTAAGGGTTCATCATGGTCTTTGGATATATCTCTTAAGACGTATATTAAGAATTTTAAGCTTGAGGGGTTATATCAGTTACATGTAAGACTTCAAAAAGAGTTGTAATTAGGGTTATAAATGTTAAAGGTTAATAGTTATATGGTTTATAGTTTAAGGGTTGTAAGATTTGGTGTTTAAGAGTTATAAAGGAGATATTCTTTTATATTTACAAGTTATAGGGTTTAGGAGATATATTAATTATAAGAGTTAAATAATTATTTTTATAGGGTATATATGAGTTATACTTATGCATGTTAGAGGTCACTAGTTATATGATTAAGAGTTTAGGGGTTATAAGGTTTGGTGTTTAAGGTTTATAAAGGTTATATAGGTTTAGTATTATAAGTTATATGAGTTAGTAGTTATGTTATTCTGATTATGAAATTTAAATATCAATTATGATAGGCGATGCATGAGTTAGACTTATAAAGCTTATAAAATTCAGGTGTTACATGGAGTATATTTTGAAGGTAGAGGAGGTAAAGGGTGATAATGGTTAAACAAGTAAGGGATTATATGAGTTATTTGTTACATTATGGATTATAAAGCTTAGGAGTAAGGTGGTATAAGTGTCCCAGGGATTACTAGTCAGTAGATATAGGGGTTATGGGGTTAGGGATTTAGTGTGAAATTTAATATAAAAACCTCATTATCATCATTGTTACAACTTTCATCAACATGAATGCCATTGTGTGCAAGATTATGGATTTGCACTATGTAAGAAAATACATAAGCTTTCACATAATGACTAAACACTGTGGAAACATTCATGCACAAAATAATTTCATTGTCATTATTTCCATCTCCACTGTTTTGTTCATCTTCATAAATGCCATCATCGATGTAATTTTCATCATCATCATCGTCATCATTAACATAATCATATCCATGGTCATTTTTATCTTTGAAATCAGCATCATGGTCATAATCATCGTCATTGTCATCCCCATCATCACCGCCATCATCATTAGGGGGTTAGGGGTTTATGGAAGTATGCCTTATAAAACCACACATCATCATCATCATCATTCTTATATCCAACATGAACATCAATCTACTCATTTCCATCTCCATTTTCATGATCATCATCATCATCGATCATAATCATCATCTTCATCTTCATCATCATCGTCGTCGTCGTCATCCCCATCATCATCGTCGTCGTCATCCCCATCATCATCGCCATCATCATTAGGGGATAAAGGGATTATGGGTTAGGGTTAGGGGGTTAGTGGTTTAGAGGTGTAGGGGTTATAAAACCCCTCATTATAAAAATCAGTATATAATCAAATCAAGTATAGGATGTAAACATTGAGGTCCTCTAGCAAAAATATATATAGTACAATATCTTATACAACAAAATGTGTCTCCCATGCATAGTGGCCAATCTCTACTACCCTACTTCCTTTTAAGTTTCTTTTTTTAACGAAGTCCACAATTTTTTTTGGCATCATCTTCCTCATTCTCATATCAACATTTTTCTTATGGTGTTGGATCGATATCATGAGACCACAAGATACGTCTGTGTAAACTATATAGGACTAGGATCGACGCCAACTACAATTAAACAAAACCATTTTTTGGTCATTTTATTTATACTAAACAATACCTAAAAACATGTGATTTTATATGATTCAACTCGTTCATGGTACATGTAGGTGTAGTAAGGGGAACCTATGGTTGATCAGTACCGACTTTGGTCTCTAAAACTAGCTCATGAGGAACACCTAAATATTCTTGTATTGTGTGCAATAACATTCGTAGTTGTTGTAGAGCCATACAAAGTCACTTTGTACATTATAATTAAGTATTCAATTAGAATGCATTGATTTTGTGTACCTCCTCATTGATAGCAATAGTGTTAGTTGCATTGAATTTTCTCCTTTCAACCATAGTGTTGTATCCTCCTTTTGGAGGAAAGATTGAACTCTTTATATTTGGGAATGACACCAAAGTATGTGGACTACGTATCTCGTAACCTAACACATTTTAGTAAGGAAATCCTTTAAAACAAAAATGAAAATGCAACATCGACAATTTTTAAATCTTAATAGTTACATATCTACACTTCATTTTAGAGTATACACCCAGACCAAGTTTGTGTTCTCCAATCTTCTCAAGTTTGTAGCCCTTGAGTTGTCTTTGAGCCTATGAAAAATGGTCAAGTGTGTGTTTATGCAATTTAAAATTCACGGTCAAATGAAATATAAAAATTATTATTTCATTGTTTGGTACACTATTTGATCTACTTTGGTGTTTCCACCACACTTGGAGGCAAGGATTCCTCTTTTCTTATCTTCTTCTCCTTGGAATCCTCTAGTAGTGCATCCCACTCATGTTCTAGAATTAGTCAACAATGTCATAATTAGGGTATCAACCATTATTAGTGAAATAATTGTCCTGCACTAATTTCATTTACTTCCCTGCCATGGTTTGGAATAACTTTTGGTTAAATATAGGACCAAACAACATGATGTGTTTCATCAACTCCTTCTTCAAGCCATTTCACTAATATTTAAAACTTGTTCTAATTGTAGGTACAAATAGAGCAAATGTGTTTTCATGCAACTATTTGTAGAACACGTTACTTCCTACATTGGAATAAAATATTTCGATTAGATATAATGAATATAAAATATTCTTATTTGTATAAAATCAAAGTATTCCAATGGATTGGAAGTAATTACCATGGATTTTTAATCCCTTTACCAGCACCAAATAATGGTCCATATGTAAAGAAACTGATAATTTCTCGGTGCTCTTTGCGAGTAATCCTAGCGTCAAGTCACACGTATCATCCTCTGATGACTGAGGCATGGGAGTACTAGAATTGGGGGCCGTAGGTATAATTGAGGTCATGTATTTCCCACCAAAAACACTAGGTGTATATTTAGGGGTAGAAACGGAAAGAGGAGTTGAGGCACTAGTAGCATGTGCAACAAGAGAAAAGGGTGCAATCATAAATGCATGTCTACTACTCCCAACACTGAGTTCTTCATGTCTCAGGAATTCCTATGAAAGTAGAATTCCTCGAGTCAAGCTATAGGATTATTTAAAATAAATATGCCATGCTCTTAATAAGAATTAATGGAATATAATTTAAACAAACATATGTTGTACTTCAAGATGCATTCCATCAAAAACTGACTTCTTCTTTCAGTTTCGGGAGTATCTCCAACGCTCACCAATTCCTCTAGTTCGTAGGCTAATTTAATAACCTTATTATAATAGCTACAAGAGGGTCAGGAGCTCCTGATATCTCTACCTCATCCTGATCAGGAAGATACTTTGACATGGGAGCCTACAAATATTCATATCATATAAGTTCAATAAACAATAAACAATAATCTTTGCACTGATATAAAAGAGAAGATTATGGAATATAATTATGAAAATATACATGACCATATATATATTATCCCACCTTCCCATGGTCAATTCCTTTCCCCTAATCAACATATTACATAAAAGATTATTTGTTAACCATATATCCAAATATGGGTGGAAGTTCTAAATTCCCTTTATCAACATTACAACATAAAGTATATGTATTGAAAAATATTGAATATACAGATGATACATGATTTTTAGTAAATCGTGAACATGATCCAGGAGGATATTGGTGGCCACCCACCTATTTATCTTGGAACCCCACCATTGTTTCTTTCAGTTTTCCAGTTTCCTTAATTGTAGCAGAATTTACTATTTTTGGCAGTTTTCAAGTCCTAAACTTTCGGAGCTGTTTTAAGGCCCTAAACGATGTTTTTTCGACATCGAATGGTCAGGAAAATATGATTCCATCCATTCTGGACTTAATATTTGTTGTTTATGGATGTAGTCCTTAAACAGATCTTTCTAACGATGTATCATGCGCGTCAAACGAAGGCAGTATGCTAAAGTTACGTCCCCGGGAAATTGATGTACCAAGTTACCCAACGGGGCCCACATTAAGGCGTTTCACCTCCTGGGGTTAGGTTTTTGGATGTGTAGGGTTTCCATTGTTTCACAATAATATATAGGCCTTCGATCCTCATTGTAACATAGAGTTCAAAGGCATGTAGCCGCCACATCTCTTCTCAAAGATAAGCTACCAGCACTCTAGCTAGTTTATTTCCATTTTGTATGTAAACCAGTTTCAGTTATTGATTAATGAAATGAAGTGTTATTTCCACTAGATATTTGTTTCTATGTTTATTTGTGTATTCTATTGTGTTCCTGCATAAATCCGGATCAGTGGTATCAGATCAATATGCTCTTTCTCGATCCTTCTTTGCATGTCCCCAACGAGGGCAAGGTATAAAGAGTTAGGGCTTGATCTGGTTGAACCTTTGCAAGATCAGCCTCGCAAATCTTGACGGCCACCCATGGGGGATGAAAAGAAATATGAGGGCACAGAATATCCTATCAAAATGTTGCTCGAGGAGGCCCTTGAAAAACAAAGTAACACGATGATGGATAACTTCGCCCAGATCCTTCAATGACTTCCCATTGGCGGCGCATCTGCATTTAGCAGCCACTCTGGAGGAGCAACCCCTTTTAAGGTACAAGTAAACTTCGACATTCCAATATTTGATGGTCGAATAGATTTAGACGTTGTATATAGATGGTTGAATCTATTAGAAGGGTTTTTCTCGGTTCATGACTTTTCTGACCGGGAAAATATTACTTTTTCTCTACTCAAAGTCACCCCCCATGTCAAGAACTGGTGAGAAACCTACTGTGCGAGAAAGTACGAGGAGGAACCCTCTCTGTTCTTGATCGTACCCACTTGGAATTCTTTTCAAGATACCATAAAGGGACAATATTATCCGGTGGGGAGCTACGAGGACAAGTACATCTAATGGACTACGCTACGGCAGCAAAGAGATCAAGATGTGCATGAGCTGATGAATCTGTTCCATACCCTGCGCACCAAGTTGGGTATCAAAGATTCAGAGAAACATTTGGTGCTCAAGTACTGCAGTTGTATGCAAAAATACATTCAAGAGGAAATGGAGTTCCTCGACAACTCCTCGCTTGGTATGGCATATCGGTATGCTGCCAAAATTGAGAAAAAATTCAAACAGAAAAAGCGAGACTTTGGAACTGCGAATTAGAAGCAAGGGAAAGGTGCCCCCAAACTGTAGAACCAAGGACATAGCCAAGGCATGTTGACTCAAGAAAAATTACCAAATCCACAAGCAAAGAGAAACACTGTAAATACGAAGAAGGAAGCAGGAAAGTGGTGCGAGTTCCATAAGATCCCCACTCACAACACAAGTGAGTGTCGAGCTAAGCAGTCACTAGTGGTCGAGATAAAGGCTTCTGAATCAGATGCATACTCTGACACTGAATCAGAACCTGAGAAGGGGAATGACAGAGGGAAGAATATTATCGATGCAAATCCCAATGCCACTGTTTCCACCACGAAGATCCAAAAGGAAGAATCAGAAGATTCATAGGAGGAGGAGCATCTTTTCCACTCCCAAACGTGGGTAAAGGGTTTCCTACTATAGTTCATTGTCAACAGTGGGAGCCAAAAAAACCTGATTTCAGCGGAGATCGTGAATCAGTTGGGTTTGCCAACCATAGCACACCTGCATTCGTACACCATCGGGTGGCTTCACCAAGGACGAGATCTTCGCGTCAGCCAGCAGTGCCCCCTTCCCTACAACATCAAGCCCTTCACCGATGAGGTATTATGTGATATTGCTCCTCTTGATGTTTGTGATGTATTATTAGGTCAACCATACTTATGGAAGTGACATGCTGTGTATGAGTCCCGGCCTCGCACTGTTATTATTACGTTGGGAAATAATTTGTACAGGATACCAGAGGTACCACCCCCTGCCGCTATCTCTTTGGTTACTGCAAAACAATGCAATAAGCTCATTTCCAAAACCGGGAAGTTTGTTTTCTTGATGATCCGCCCTCAGGGAAAGAAGAAGATCGTGGCCACAACCTCCAGACAGGGCCCCTCCGCATGACAACAACAAATGGACAAGGTCGTGGAGGAGTACCGGGACATATTCACCTCACCCACTGGGGTGCCTCTCCACTATCAGGTCAAGCACCCCATCGATCTAACCCCAGGTGCATCGATGCCCAATGGACCAATCTATCGACGCTCTGTTCTAGAGAATGATGAAATCAAGAGGCAAATTCAGGAGCTGCTACGGAAGGGTCACATCCAGCCAAGTTCATCGCCCTATGGGAGCCCGATCATGTTGGTACAGAAGAAGGATGGGACTTGGAGACTCTATATTGACTATCGGGCGCTGAACAAGATCACTATCCGAAATAGGTACCCGTTCCCATGGATCGATGACCTCCTAGACCAGCTTAAAGAGGTGAAATATTTTAGTAAGATCGACTTAATGTCTAGGTATCACCAGGTACCGATCAAACCGATCAATGTATGGAAGACTACATTCAAAGCCAAGAAGGGCCTTTTCGAATGGTTGGTCGTGCCTTTCGCTCTGACGAATGCTCCTGCCACCTTCATGAGACTAATGGATGACATCTTGCGGCCATTCACTAACTCATTTGTAGTAGTGTACTTGGATGACATCCTAATCTTCAGCCAGACTTGGGAATAGCACCTCCACCACATCCAACAGGTCCTCCAAACATTGCGGCAACACAAGTTGTGTGCCAATTTGTACAAGTGCACTTTTGGCATGACCCAGGTTCAGTATCTGGGATACATTATTGATGAGTGTGGGGTACATGTGGATCCAACCAAGATCCAAGTCATTCAGGATTGGCCAGCCCCAACTACTCTAATAGAGCTTCGCAGCTTTCTGGGCCTTGCTAATTTCTACCGCAGGTTCATGTTGGGATTCTCTCATATCACTTGGCCCTTGAGTCAAGTCACCAAGGGAGGAGAAAAAGCAAAATTATTTTGGTTGGAAACTCAGCAGAAGGTATTTGCAGAATTGAAACATCGCCTCTGTTGTGCCCCAGTGCTCACATTACCAGACTTGCAACAACCATTTGAGATCGAGACAGATGCTTCTGACTATGCTGTTGGGGCAGTCCTTACTCAACAAGGGCGTCCAGTGGCATATCATAGTGAGACACTGTCTGACACAGTCCGCAAATATCCCACTTATGACAAAGAAATGTATTCCATTGTACAGGCTTGCCAACAATGGAAGCATTACATTTTGGGGAAGGAAACGATCATCCACACAGACCACCGACCCCTGCATTTCATGTAGACACAAGGGAAGTTACAGAACGATCGCCATCAGAAGTGGTCCACATATCTACAACAATTTCATTTGAACATCAAGTATAAGAAGGGAAGCACCAATAATGTTGCATACTACCTCAGTCGACCACTGATCGTGGTGATAACGACTATGCTCAACTCTTGTGGGCATGAGACTTCTGATTGGCCACTTCTCTATAGGAGCGATCCAAAACTCAGCCATACATACCAGATGCTCCTAGAGGGAAACCCAGTTCCAAAATTTCACCTCCAGGATGTACTACTATGTCACATGGGACACCTTTGTGTTCCTTCAAGCGAGCGTGCCAAGATGATTTGGGAAGCACACTACAGTTGGGTCGTTGGGAATTTCAAGGTCGAGAAAATAGTTGCAGTACTGCAGAAGTATTTCTATTGGCCAAACCTTCGACAGGATGTTAGGAAGTACATCCGATCCTGCACTGCTTGTGCCATTCCCAAACCATCCATCAATAAGCAAGGCCTCTATACCCCATTTCCTACCCCTAGTCGACCTTGGGAATCCATCTCCATGGATTACATGTCAGGCCTTCCTTCTACTAAGCATGGAAATGACTGTGTGTTTGTGGTCGTTGACAGATTCTCAAAGATGGCCATAATGGCGGCCTGCAAGAAGAATATCACAATAGAAGCCACTGCTAAACTCTTCTTTGAACGAGTGTGGGTACACTTTGGGATCCCATAGTCTATAATCTCAGACCGGTAAAGTAGGTTCCTTAGTACATTTTGGTCTAGCCTATGGTCAATTCTAGACACCAAGCTCACAATGTCCACAGCTTTCCATCCCCAGATTGATGGCCAGATAGAGGTCGTCAATAGGATGATCATACACATTTTGCGCATGTACAACTCAAATCATCCACACACATGGGATGAGAGCCTCCCCTATGTACAACATAGCCAGGCCCTCCATAGCTCAACCAACCATAGCCCCTTTCAGGTGGGCTTGGGATTCCAGCCACTATGTCCCATTGACGTAGCCATGCCATTTACAGCTACTCGGGCTGATTCAGCTCATATCCAGTCTGAAGTTTTCAAGGAAAACAGCTTCATTGAGCACATTCAACAGATTCGCTAATAGGTTCATGAAATATTGGATAGATCCAATGCTAAGCACAAGCAACGACATGATCAGCATCGGATGCAAGACAACTTCCAGGTGGGCAACAAAGTGTGGCTACATCTGCAGAAGGAGCACCTCACTGGACCCCACTGCAAGCTTCGCCTGCTCCGATATGGGACATACACCATCACCAAGGCTATCGCGGACAATGCCTTCGAGCTCAGTATTCCACCATTCCTTGGTCTGCACCCAGTGTTCAATGTGGACCGCCTTCGGCCCTACTTTCCACCTCTACTGGACACATCAGACGTGGCAGAACAACTCACACCAACAGAGTTAAACCTCGACTGCATGTAACAAGCCACAATTGATCGGATTATGGACACACAGGTCAAGAACACCTTCCAGCAGAAGATCCAGCTATATCGAGTTGTCAAAGCAAGCCAACTTCTTCACCAGGGAAAGTCGCTCACCAAGGACCAAGTTCAACAGAAGTTTCCTCATCTCATGGAGGAACTCAACGCAATGGGGACCATTGCTTCCTAAGGGGGTAGGGATGATCCAAGAGGATATTGGTGGCCACCCACCTATTTCTATTGGACCCCCACCATTGTTTCTTTCATTTTTCCAATTTCCTTAATTGTAGCATAATTTACTATTTTTGGCAGTTTTCGGGTCCTAAACTTTCGGAGCCGTTTTGAGGCCCTAAACGATGTTTTTTCGGCATCGAATGGTCTGGAAAATATGAGTCTGTTCCAGACTCAATATTTCCCATCTATGGATGTAGTCCTTAAACAGATATTTCTAATGATGTATCATGTGCGTCAAACAGAGGTAGTATGCTAAAGTTACGACCCCGAGAAATTGATGTACCAAGTTACCCAACGGGGCCCACATTAAGGCGTTTCACCTCCTAGGGTTAGGTTTTTGGATGTGTAGGGTTTCCATTGTTTCTCAATAATATATAGGCCTTTGAGCCTCATTGTAACACAAAGTTCAGAGGCATGTAACCGCCACATCTCTTCTCAGAGATAAGCTACCAGCACTCTAGCTAGTTTATTTCCATTTTGTGTGTAAACCAGTTTCAGTTATTGATTAATGAAATGAAGTGTTATTTCCACTGCATATTTGTTTCTATGGTTATTTGTGTATTCTGTTGTGTTCCTGCATAAATCCAAATCAGAACATTAGTGTTAAACCATACTTACCTAATTCATATATCCTATTCAAATGACAATTGACCAACAACTCCTTCCCTGCAGGAATTGATTTTATTGCAGTGACCAAAAACTCCTTCCCTGTAGGTATCGAGTTTATTGCAATGACCACAACTTTGTTATCATCACACTCAACAAACTCACAATTGAGTAGTTTGTTTTTGCTTCTATGATGACTATTGTTTATAAACCCAACAGCATTTCTGCAAGCTATGGGCTTTCCATCAATATACATGGAATATCCTTCATCTAGATTGTTTTCTTTCATTTCATTATAATTTACACAAACTTCATAAAATTTCATTATCATATGATTTACATAGAAAAAATAGCAATTATAGTAACATATCCTTGTTTTCCCTACATGGCACCTTTCAAGTTATGGATTTATCATATGGTAGAGGTGAACCTAGTTGTTTGTTGGTTATCTATACAAGTTTTCATAATACCACATGCATCTATATATGTATGGCCAATAAGTTTTGTTCTATGTATAGTTTCTAAGCTTTATTATTTATACCAATTTATGGCCAATAGTTTTCAATGGGGTGGGATGAAGCGGCACCATGAATCAAGCACTTTATATTGGGAGGGGGAATAGTGTGGTGTTCTTATAGTTCTAATGAATTAATATGTTTGATGATGGGAAATCTCTTTCCCTTGTTAAGTTTGTAGGATGAGGGATCATAAATGATGAAATAAGGTCCTATAATAGGGATATTGTCCCAATAAAATGAGTATCATATGAGTTAAGTTCTTGCAAACTAAGGAAGGGTTATAAAACATTAGCCATAGATTGGCATTGAAAACGACATCTTTGAACCTAAATCATACTTCTAGGAACCTTGTTCCATGAGAAAGGTCCTAAACCCCCTTACAAGTTGTTTAAAGGGAGGATTACAAGTGTCATATGGGTGCAAGTAGGTTTTTCAAATCAAGAAAGTAATTTTCCATTATTATCGTCATTTAGGTTACACCAATGAGTTCATGTAAATATATTTAAATTATTCACATAGTTCAAGTTTAATTGAGTGCAAATTGAAAAATTTAAAGTTGCATGTCTAAAATTTGATAGTTTTCCATGTTTTATGAACTTGAGATATGTATCATTCACAATTTATATGCACGTGACTTGAATGGTGTTCCCATTTTTGTATTTGTGGTGATGAGAGTTTGGAAATTTTAATTTATCCACAATATGTGTTTTCAAGTTTGTCATATATCCCCTAATTCATATGCCACCATGCTTGAAGGTATAAGTTAAATACATCAAGCATAAATCTTTAAAGGTTTCCTCTATGGAATCAACGTCGTATGGGGATCAAGTTCATTATTATTCTCAAATTATTAATGAAACCATTCTTCTTGAAGGGCCCTTGATTGTAACCCCAAATATATTTCAGCCATATATGCTTATTTTTATCATTGACAGGGGAGGTCAACAACCCAAAATGTAAGTATTTTGGATGGAAATTTGATCCTCTAATCCTAAAAAAAATTGTCATATTCTAAAATTTCATTTTGGGAGAAAATGGAAGTTGCTTCAATATCGATGAATTGGAGGATAAGGTTCCATAGGATGGCTTCCTATAAATGGAAAAATCAAACAAAATCTCTCTACCCCTGCCACCCAAATGCTCAAAGCTCAAGTAAGGAGAGATGTTATAATGAATTTATTTCTTCCCTCCTTTGTATTTGTGTTATATGATCTCATACTCTATTGAAGTATTACCTAAAATCAAATCAAATGAACTCATATATTACCTCAAGTTTTAAAATATGGAATAAGGATTTAATCAATTGAGGGTTAGGCAAGAATGAGTTGGAACAAGGGATTAGATTAATACAAAAAAATTCAAGGCATTTATTCACAAATTTATTTACTCATAGGGAAATGAATTAGGGCAATATACTCACCAATTTTGGAGGCATCTTCTTAGTCTCCATAAATCGCTATCAATCTCATTCGCCCTCGGATACCATGGAACTCTCATACTTTATCTTCTCAAGGATCACACCAAACTCTCCTACTTGCTCCCCTCATAGCTCAGAATGGCTTGCTTTCAGCTCATAGTGGCTCAACTCTTTGCTCTCCTCGCGGCTTAGAATGGAAGCTTGCACTCCTCACTACTCAACTATTTTCTCTTCTCACTCCTCACAAAGCATCACATGGTTAGTAGTGTACATTCCCAATGAGGTCGGGAGCGTGCGGGAGAGGTAAATATTTTTATCCCTATTAGTTTTTTATTATTTGTAATTTTTAAACTCTCTCTCTCTCTCTCTCTCTCTCTCTCTCTCTCTCTCTCTCTCTCTCTCTTAGAATGGAAGTTTCCACTCCTCACTGCTCAACTATTTTCTCTTCTCACTCCTCACAAAGCATCACATGTTTAGTATTGTACATGCCCAATGAGGTCGGGAGCTCTCTCTCTCTCTCTCTCATATACACATAGTGAAAATTAAAATTTTGATATAAAAATAAAACATAAAAAATAAAAAGATTTTTTTTAAATTAAATAAAAAATTTAATGACGATGACGACATCAGTGACAATGACAATGTCAATGGTGATGACAATTACAATGATAGTGACTATGATTATGACAATGTTAATAACTAAATCATCATCGTCATCATTGTCATCGCGGACATCATCTTCGTCATAGAAATGATCATCATCATCATCTTATGAAACAACAACAACATCATCATCATCATCAATAGTATCATCATCATCATCATCATCATCAATAGTATCATCATCATCATCATCAATAGTATCATCATCATCATCACCATCCCCATCATAATTATCGTCATCATTATGATCATCGATGTCATCATCATCGTCAGAAACATCATCGTCAACATCCTTATGAAATTAACCACCCCAGAATGTATCTTAAATAAGAAATGGATTCAACTATAATTAAGATGTAGATAGTATTCCTAATAACATAATCATTGAAGCTCCTAATTCCACTAGAAATATTTTTTGACTGCACGATAAGAAAGGTGGGTTAAGGTGGTTTGGTTAACATGTTTTGCACATATATGATGTGGGGTTAAACCACAATTTTGATTTTTTCATGAGCGGGTAACAATCGGGAATTCTCTCCCTTTTTCGCTCAATGTTAATTTACCATAGAAATGTGATCAGTCTATGATGTATTCCATGATTTACCGAACTCATGGACTTTGAAATATAGCCATGTCAATGGAATAGAACCATGTGAACCCTGGGTTAGATCCCCTAAAATAAGTAGTGAAATCAGATCAGATGGAATTCAAACCAAATCCAATTGCATAGTAATTTTCTGAACAAATATGACAGCATTCCACTCGTAAGATAAGTTTTAATTTTTTGAGAAGGAAAAAGTATATATTGGAAGATGTTTTTTAATTTACATGTGATTGCAATTTTGTTTGGGATTACAAGCGACGTTATCCAAGTTTCTTCAAGTTTAATGAATTTCATTGTCGAAAATCCTTGTTCTTCCATTTTTATATTTTTATAAGGATTGTTACATTTCTTTTATAATTTCCATTGTGCATTATTTTGTTGCTAACTAGACTATAAGATTTATTTACCAAATGTTTTATATGCACAGTAATCAATAATACTCTTAATTTTTTTATGCAGAATCTTATAGGACTCAGGGGTATCAATTTTGTTATGTATGCAATGCCATAACCTTATTTGCAAGGAGAAAATAAATCAAAGTTTCTTCATAAAGGTTAGTGTAGCATTTATAATGTGCATACTGAGATAGATTGCTTTATTCATTGTTGTTTTCCCATTCAGAGATATCATTCGTTGTGAATATAAGAGGTCCCTACTTGAGAAAACCTATTAAGAGAACCATGTGAACCCTGTTGATGTAATTGTAACTTCGGAATGTATTCACTTGTATTTCTTATCTATTGTAACCCAATGTTTCTTCCAGGATGTATTTGAGTCATGTCATGCCCCGATGCTCCAATTGGGAAGTTTCTATAATGAGAAATTCATGTCAAGTCATTGTGGGTAACCCTCCTATTAGTCAAGGGTTAAAGTCCCCATAGTTTTGGGGCCCCTGGGTTATTAGACTATCCTAGTGAAGTCGACCCTAGGTGAGTCATTGTAAGTCGGGGCAATAGTCCCCACCATTGTGTTACCCTCCTATTGGTCAGAGGAGGCAAAGTCCCCACAAGTGGTGGGGCACTAGGGTTATTAGACACTCTTAGAGATGTCGGCTCTAGTAAGTAATTGTTAAGTGAGGCTGACATGTTGGAGTGCACTTCAAGTGAATGGAAGAATATAAATAGAGAGTGAGCCTCTCTATTTATCTCACTTGCAACACTCACACTCACTCATTGAGGGCGCATGAGTGAGAGAGGAGAAGCTCTCTCAGTATGAGAGAGAGAGACTATTGCTGTTGGGAGATCATCTTACTATTTTCTGGTCTTACCATTTTGTGCTGATTCTATCTCTGAGGAAGCTGCGGGGTTTTCTCCTTTATGGTTTCCCTGAGGAAAACACTTTGTGTCTCTTGTCTCTTGTGATGTGCTTATGTTTTATTGATGTGCTTGTTATTCTCTCAGTGAAAATATCCTAAGATCATATTGCTAGCTTATATGATGAAAAACTAACATGGTATCAGAAATAACTTGAGAAGAAGACATTGTGCAGCTACAGAAGCTAGGAATTCTTAATTTTTGGGTCTCTCTCCACAATTCATCAGCAAAAGTATGCTAGGATGACTCTCCATTGAAGGGCGCATCTTTCTGTCGAAGCGGAATTCGATTTCGAGCATTTTTAGTTTTCGATGTGAAAATTAGGGCTTTCTACAGAAGAGGAATTTTTGAGTGAGACCAGCATCATCAAAACCAAAGTTCTTATCATCAAAACCAAAGTTTAGAGACCTGGATCAAGAAATTTGGTTGGGTGAAACTCCGGGAAAGTCAAACCCTAGTTTGACCCCGAGCTAGAAAAACCCTAAATACTAAAACTGCTAATTTTTGGTACATTCTCTATATCCTGCGATTGGAGAAGTATCCGGAGCTGAAAATTTCAGGAGCCGAAGATAAAATTTGGATTCACACTGTGTCCAAACTTCAGCCTCAGATCCGCTATATTCTGGGAGATATGATCCCTCCAAGTTAAGGTTCCGGCCTCTTCCAGAATTCATCCCTAAACAGGACACCTGGGGAGACTTGAAATATCTTGGGCTACAGAGCTCCAAATGGAATTCCTGAAGATGTTATAGAAATGGAACAGAATTTAATTTCGGTGGTTCAAATATCACACTCAAAAGATCAACCAGCGACACGTGGCATTCCATACAACTTCGCTGTTCTGAACAGTCCTGTAACAGGTCACCTTGGGAAAAGGATCATAAATCCCAAATGGTGAAACCAATTCTGATGAAAACTATGGTGTTGGATCAATAACATGCGAGGTTACCTCAATGCGAAATTTTAGATATAGAGGAGCTGAAATTGTGGAGATATCACAGAAACAGTAACAGGAATGTTTGTAGAAGAAATTGAAAATCTAGGGCTTTCTGTTCCGGGAGCTTCCCTCCGCTATTTTCAGAAAAGGAGTACATTGGACAGCTCCATTTGAAGATATCTATCTGTCTATCGAATCAAATCTAAAATATTCCAAGTTTTGAAAATTAGGGTTTCTGTGACAAACCCTAGATCAGCCAGCTCCGGAACCAAGACGGACAGCTCAAATCGGTAAGATCTAATCCTTTGCTATTTTCATTTGAGGTTCTCATTTCAAAGTGATCTATCACATCAGATTGATGATAAGCTTGGTGAAGTTGACAACTTCCATGTATGGAAGTATATGATCTCTCTGAAGAAAATGAATCGGACACCTACATGAGTAGAGAGGTTCCAGTTACAGAGGGAGATGAGGCTCAAAGCCTTTCACAAGAAGAACTTGGTCAAGGCCAAGAAGATCATGGTTGATTTAGTCACGGATAAACTTGTACCGCAAGTGTATTCCCTAAAGACACTGAAGATGTTTGATTCCTTGACCAAGCTGTTTGAATGGAAGAACATACATCAGAAGATGACCTTAAGAAACCAGTTGAAGATCGAGAATGCAGAGACCATGCAGTCATAAGGGTCTCTCAAATCAAAGAACAACTTGAAGCGGTAAAAGAAGAAGTGAAGAATGCAGAAGTGGTGATAGCCACCTTGAATAACCTCCGAGGATCATGGGATTTATTCATGCGAGGAATGTGTTCCAGAAGGAAGTGATTACTTTCAGCAGACTCCAAGAATAAGAAGAAGCTCGACTCATAAGAAGAGAAGAGAAGATGGGAGCAATTGAAGATCAAGCTCTCACCATCCAAAGAAGATCCCTCAAGCAATGAGGAATATGAAGAAATCAACTCTTGAAGAACTTCTTATCCTCCTTATCATTTGGATAAGAAATGATGCTCCCATGAATGAAGAAGACGATGAAGCTGAAGGCTCAAAAAGCAGTCTACTCATGAAACAAATAAAGATAAGTATTCAATTGTCATTTCATTTCATTGTTTTGTTATGCATTTGTTTATATTCAGTTGATGTATTATGCATGAAAGGATGTTTGCATTAATGACAGTATATTACTAATATGCATGTAATGGGTAAGTAGCTCATGGTGCTATACAAACTCTCCATTGCTACTTATCTAGAATGAAACCTCCTTGCTGACATATTGGATTAGTGCACAATCTCAATGTTGTCCTGGTAGAGATGGAAGGCATCGAGAAAGTTTCAATGAGATATGGATGAATGTTGTATTGGCTAAAGTAGTTGCATGATCATATATTTATGCATAAGAACTTGCTAGTATAAATATTCCTTATGAAATGTTTCTAACCATACAAATGCATTGACTTGTAGGAAAGACCGCATACATAATCGCCTGCAAGCAAAGAAGAATGAGACTTGTTCCAGAAAACAAGTGACGAAATTTCAAAATGAAGAATAATATGACGAGTGCAGTGACATCATTGATGCATAACCTTCCAGCCACCAAGAAGAAAGGGAAGACCAGTTCAAGAAGAATGATGTCTAGGATGCAGTATCGAGACCTGAAGAGAATTTCATAGTTCCATCATGCAGTAGATGGAAACATCGTGGGATACAAAGCAAGATTCGTAGCACGAAGCTTCTCATGAAAAGAAGGCATAGACTACGAAGAGACATTTGCAGCCAGTAAGAATTGAAACACACACATGATGAGATTGATGAAGATCTTAACCTTTGCTACAAGGTTGAATATGAAATTCTATACACTAAATGGATACATAGAATACTAGTAGCATAGGAAGCTACTTGCCACTCTGGTACTGAATGTTTTCAGTGCATAGAGCACAGAAGACAGAGGGAGTATGATGCTTTGCTTCAGAGGGAGTGACTACAGAATATATTGAGGTTTGACATGGTACGATAGGATGGGAAGATTACGGATCACTCTAGGCTTTATTGAGAGTAAAGTGGATTCCAACCTTTGCTTCAAGGTTGAAGGCGGAAGACCAGTGATGCTCCTGTTATGTGTCGATGCACTATTTTCTAGGCATGGAGGTGTGGACAAGGGAAGTATGCAGTAGAGATCCTGAATAGGTTCAAGATGATGGACTGCATGACCACACCTATGGCATCGAACCTGAAGCTATTGAGTGATGCTTCATCAGAGACGGTTGATGCTACGATGTATCGTCAGATGATTGGATCATTGATGTACCTGACAAACACGAGACTAGACATTTGCTTTGCTGTGAACACCTTGAGCCAGTTCTTGACATATCCAAGAAATGTTCAATTGATTGCTGCAAAGCATATTCTGAGGTACCTAAGGGGTACAGTTGATTATGGGCTCAAGTATGATACAAATCAAAAGATTAACCTGGAGAGTTATGTTGATTCAGATTGGGCAGGCAGTGCCATCGATAGGAAGAGCACTTCAGGGTGTTGCTTCAGTATGGGATCAGGTGTGATCTCTTGGTTTAGCAGGAAGCAATCCTATGTGGCACTTAGTACAGCTGAAGCAGAGTATGTCACAGCTTGTTCAGCTAGTTGTGAGGCAGTATGGCTGAGGAAGCTACTGTCTTATTTATTTGATCTCCAGATGGATGCTACTTGTATACATTGTGACAACCAGAGTTGCGTGAAGTTTTCAGAGAATCCAGTGTTCCATGACAAGTCGAAGCACATCAAGATCAAGTATCACTACATCAGGGATATGGTGCAGAGAGGAGCAGTGAAGCTCCAGTATGTTGCGATGGAGGAACAGATAGCTGATGTGTTGATGAAGCCATTAGCCAGAGTGAAGTTTGAGTACTTCAGGGAGAAGCTTGGTGTTCTCCAGATCAAGGTTTCCTCCAAGGGAAAGTGATGAGTCCCAAAGCCATTCTGACGAGCAGGTCAGATGTAAGGGTTGAGCCATTCTGTCATGGTGAGAGGATTCAGTTCCTTCCATGTCATATATGAGTGCTAAAGATCTAAAGCCATTCTGATGAGTAGGTCAGATATAAGGGCTGAGCCATTCTATCATGGTGAGAGGATTCAGTTCCTTTCATGTTAGATATGAGTGTTGATTGCCATTCTGGGAATGGAGGTACCTGGTCAGTTACAAGGAACACTCAGTCTGGGACTAAGAGAGCCATTCTGATGAGTAGGTCAGATGTAAGGGCTGAACCATTCTGTCATGGCTAAAGGATTAGGTTCCTCCCATGTCAGATGTGAGTGTTGGCCATTCTGTCGATTAGGATAGATGTAAGAAAAATTGCCATTCTTCGAGAGAGTGGAGGCACCTGGTCCGTTACCAGGTAGCTCAGTCTGGGACTGGGGGCCTTTCTGACGAGGGTGGAGGATTTGGTTCCTTCCAGGTCAGATGTGAGTGCAGGCCATTCTGACGAGGGTGTAGGACTTGTTTCCTACCAGGTCAGATATAAGGGCAATTTCCATTCTCCGGGAGAATGGAGGCACCTGGTCCATTACCAGGTAGCTCAGTCTGGGACTGGGGGCCTTTCTGGCAAGGGTGGAGGATTTAGTTCCTTCCATGTCAGATGTGAGTGCAAGCGTTTCTGGCAAGGGTGGAGGAATTGTTTCCTTCCAGGTCAGATATAAGTGCTGAAACCTTTTCACAGATGATAGTGATGTACTGTTATGCTGGGCCTTTATGATGTGACTATAGGTTTCTACATGATCAGATGTGAGTGCTGGGCGTGCCTTTCTGACGAGTAGGTCATATGTAAGTGTTGGGTGAAGACCTACTTGATGGCTAGGCCTACAACCAGCATGAAAGAAGGTTGGCTCTGTAGAACTTCCTATGACAAGATAGAACACATGATGATGACCAGATGAGATCCAGATCGAGTTATGATCCAGATCTAGCTATGATGACTCCGAGAGATCCAGATCGAGTGATGATCCAGATCCAGTGATGTTGATCCAGATCGAGAGATGATCTAGATCCAGTGACGATGTTCCAGATCGAGTATGATCCAGTGACGATGTTCTAGATTGAGTATGATCTAGTGACGATGTTCCAGATCGAGTATGATCCAATGACGATGTTCCAGATCGAGTATGATCCAGTGACGATGTTCCAGATCGAGTATGATCTAGTGACGATGTTCCAGATCGAGTATGATCTAGTGATGATGATCTAGATCAAGAGATGATCCAGATCCAGATGAAAATGACTTGAAGATGAAGATGATGAGAAGTTGACGATGATTCAGATGATACAGAGAAGAAGACTTGTGCTAATAAATTGTGTCGAGAGAATACCTTCCTATTTAAGAGGGAGTGTTGATGTAATTGTAACTTCGGAATGTATTCACTTGTATTTCTTATCTATTGTAATCGATGTTTATTCCGAAATGTATTTGAGTCATGTCATGCCCCAATGTTCCAATCGGGAAGTTTCTATAATGAGAAAGTCATGTCAAGTCATTGTGGGTAACCCTCCTATTAGTCAAGGGTTAAAGTCCCCATAGTTGTGGGGCCCTTGGGTTATTAGACTATCCTAGTGAATTCAACCCTAGGTGAGTCATTGTAAGTCGGGGCAATAGTCCCCACCATTGTGTTACCCTCCTATTGGTCAGAGGAGTAAAAGTCCCCACAAGTGGTGGGGCACTAGGGTTATTAAACACTCCTAGAGATGTCGGCTCTAGTAAGTAATTGTTAAGTGAGGCCGACATGTTGGAGTGCACTTCAAGTGAATGGAAGAATATAAATAGAGAGTGAACCTCTCTATTTATCTCACTTGCAACACTCACACTCACTCATTGAGGGTGCATGAGTGAGAGAGGAGAAGCTCTCTCAGTATGAGAGAGAGAGACTGCTACTGTCAGGAGATCATCTTACTATTTTCTGGTCTTACCATTTTGTGCTGATTCTATCTCTGAGGAAGTTGCAGGGTTTTCTCCTGTATGGTTTCCCCGAGGAAAACTCTTTGTGTCTCTTGTCTCTTGTGATGTTCTTATGTTTTATTGTTGTGCTTGTTATTCTCTCAGTGAAAATATCCTAAGATCATAATGCTACCTTATATGATGAAAAACTAACAAACCCTGGGTCCAATCCCCTACTATAATAAATCACTAATCAAATCATATTGGATGCAATTCCATATCAAACCAAAATGTTTTGCATGGAAATTTTCTTAACATAGATTATGGTGGTCCATTGGTAAGATGAGTTCCATGTGTTATGAAGTTTAATGAATGTAATTATTGAATATCCATGTTTTTTAATTTTTATATTTGTATTAGGCTTGTTACATTTCTTATCAAATTCGAGTTTGTTGTTGGTGTTTTCAAACCAGCACATGAAAAAGTGCACCTAGTAAGAGTTGTGTTGATCCTAGTAGAGTTCAAGATAAAAGATATAAATAAATAAAAACAGAAGAGAAATTAAATAACTAATCTAAACATGTAGGTAAAATTAAATAATAATGAAAGAAAATATAATCTAATATTTCCATGCAATCTTCATTAAATAAAAATACACAAACAACATCATGAAAAGAATAAAGAATGTGTTTTTCATTATTAAAATGAACTTTTACATGAGTAAGTGTTAACTCTAAGTTGCAATGGAAGGGTCCCCTACAGTTTTCTGAGGGAGAGTCCCCTTGGTCTCCTAGCAGCCCACTTTACATAAGTGTTAACTCTGAGTTACAATGGAAGCAGCCCATGCAACTTTCTAAGGGATGGTTTGCTTGGTCTCCTAGAAGTCCACAATTCTCTAGCCACGCATCAGATATGTGATCTCTAGCAAGGTGCTACAGAAACAAAAGAGGAAGCTTGGATATCAAGGATATTTTGGCAGAGTAATGACTTGAGCAATGAATGGAGAATTGGTGTTGATTGATAGACCTTGAGGGTTCATTTATAGGCACAATGAATAGATTTAGGGTAAGGATCGTGCTTTGACTTTGATTTTTTTTTATTCTCTTACCTTTTGCTTATTTTATCATTTTAACCAATTTGGACTATCATGGAAACCCTGCCAAATTTCTTCTTTTTTAGGGTAAAAAGAGAAACATCCATAGAGTCAATTCCGGGAAAATATTGCTCATTAATTTCGAGATAATTGAGCAATTTAATTTCAAAAAAAGGACCCTTTTTATTGTGTGATTTTGATTTTTTTTTATGGAGGTTCAAGGGGTGGAAATGAAATATGGTAATGATGTATATGTATGACGGTGCTTAAGAAATAGAACGTGGAAAAAATTTAGGTGTAATAGATTTCCCCTTGATGTGTGATGTTAGGCTCTCATCATATGGCCGACATACATCATAGGATATTCTTTTCCATGATATAAGTGTGACGGTGGCATAGAGAATGGAGATTGCGTTAGAGGTCACCCTTCGATGGGATTATAGGGGCCCTTACCTACAGATACAATGCTCAACATGAATGAGGTGCATATAATCTAAAATATATGGATGAGGTGGGAATTTCCATGCTTGTATCAATGTATCAAAAATAAAAAGTGGATCAAAGCCTGAAGAGACTTGATAAATACATGGATAGCTGCTATGTACATCATAAGTGTATGAGACATACTCAAATATGGAATGTACTCATGGTACAACTATGGCTATTCTGAAGAACTAGTACTAGAATAATGTCATTCTCATAGAATATTGAATCACAATAGTTGATACATCATTGGATATTGTAATATTTTGGAATGCACAACATCACAACAAAAGTTTTGAGTCGTGTGACATTCCATCCTAGATCTAGATAGCAAAAACAATCTCACTTAGAATTATTTTCACAAAGAGATAGCAAGAATAGAGAATAAATATTGGATAGAACACTAGAGGAAAATCACTCCAGTGGGAAGTTTTCCACTCTGATTATTGAGAAAAAACCCAATATAATATATAGGCATTATTACATGAAATACCTTGGGTAAATACCATGCGTCCAACAAACCATATGAGTAACTCAAATTAATGATGGCTTATCTTGACTAATTCCCCCAATCTATGACATTGTGTCAAGTGTAACTCCAAGTAGTGGCCATAATGAGGTGAAATTAACCTAGATGGACCATGAAGTGGCTAGGAAAGTCAACAAGTGTGAAAGGAACCAAAATGAGGGCAATAGAGGTGGTTTAGTGGCTTGGTTTTGGACCATTAATGAGAAAATTGGCCAAATCCTTAAGAAGGAACACCCAGTCTCCTTAAAACAGGGAAATGCAATAACTACCCCATAAATGAAGCATAGAGGGGTGCATTGACTCCATAAACAAGAAAAAGAGTGGGTAAGTGGACAAACAAGATCTTATGGCATAACCACTTGTCTAAGTGGGTCAAATGTGGACAAACTCTTGGTCCAAGTCACTAGACTAGGAACTAGAATCATTTGCACATGGAACAACTTAAACTAAACGGTTGGAACCTTATGCAAGATTATTAACTAAGGTCTAGATGGGAAATATTTTCCAACACCCCTCCTTAAGAAAAAATGGTTGTGAGCAATTATTGAGTTCCCAAGCAACAAGGCTTATAGTCACCCTATACATTATTGATCCATGTGAACCGAGGAAAGAGGAAAAACCACATGGGGAAAATCCTCCCTCAAAAATGTACAAGAAAGAGAAACCAAAATATGTTTACACTCCAAAATAAATGGGTATGCCTGGAGGAATATTCTTCTTAGGAAGAAGTGGATCATGCTCCCAAAACATGTGCTTTATTTATTCAACAATGGAAGCAAGCAAATATGGAAGAGATTTGAACTTGCATACTGAACCAACCAGGGTGAGAACAAATCCAAATGCATGAAGAAACACTTAAAACTTTAGCTTCGAACCACAATAGGTGAGATCAACTCCAAGTGATTGTAGGTGTACTCCATATTATGTGCAACATCTCCAAGCTTTGATCGTTCTTCCAAAACATCCAAGTGACCAGTCTTTTGCACACAATCAGAGTAAATAGAAGAATCGTGGAAGAACAATGATGAGAGATGGAAGTTATTCTCTTTAACAGTATTGATGGCAACATCTCGTATGTTGTCTTCATGAAAAACATAGGAATCCACAGAGGAAGAAAGTTGAAGTAATTCATTTGTTGGATCTTCTACCATTTCTTCATGTACCTACAAACAACACTCTTTGAAATTCCTTACTTCGACAACATGCTTGAGAAAGGACAAAAGGAGAAACCCAAAGACCAAAGGTAATAACTGGAAACAACAATGGAAATTGGTTTGCATCATATTAGCTCAAATACCATGTAAGATTTTGGAATGCACAAAATCACAACAAAAGTTATAAATCATGTGAAATTCCATCCTAGATCTAGATAGCAAAAACAATCTCACTTAGAATTATTTGCACAAAGAGATAGCAAGAATAGAGAAGAAATATTAGATAGAACACTAAAGTAAAATCACTCCAGTGGGAATTTTTCCACTCTGATTATTGAGAAAAAACCCAGTACAATATATAGGCATTATTAGATGCAATACCTTGGGTAAATACCATGGGCTACAAAATACCATGGGTCCAACAAACCATATGAGTAGCTCACATTAATGTCAGCTTATCTTGACTAATTCCCCCAATATATGATATTGTGTCAAGTCTAAATCCAAGTAGTGGCCATAATGAGGTGAAATGAACCTAGAGGTACCATGAAGTGGTTAGGCTAGTCAACAATTGTGAAAGGAATCATCATGAGGGCACTAGAGGTGGTTTAGTGGCTTGGTTTTTGACCATTAATGGGAAAATTACCCAAATCCTTAAGAATGTGCACCCAGTCTCCTTAAAAGATGGAAATGCAATAACTACCCCATAAATGGAGCATAGATGGGCTCATTGACTCCATAGAACAAGGAAAAGAGTGGGTAAGTGGACAAACAAGCTTTTATGGAATAACCACTAGTCTAAGTGGGTCAAATGTGGACAAATTATTGGTCCAAGTCACTAGACTAGGAACTAGAACCATTTTCACATGGAACAACTTACACTAAACACTTTGAACCTTATACAAGATTATTAACCAAGGTCTAGATGGGAAATATGTTGCAACAATGGAATTCTCATGGAATGTTGAATCACAATAGTTGATACATCATTGGATATGAAGGGTTCCAACATCTGTAAATGGCTCAAACGACTAAGATTATGAATATAATAGGTACAATGAATCGCATATGAACTAGATACACAAGGAAACAAGAAACTAGAGGGCTTACAAACATTGTTTCCAATGCAGCTCAGATATCATGGGAAACATAATATCGTGGGATTTCTATATAGACTCACCAATGGACTAGAAGGGATATTTGGGGTCTTTGATCAGATAATGAGAGAAACATCAACCTATATGAATCTCATCAGTGTGATAGATGTCAAGCACATGAGAAAAATTATTTCCAAATGGAATTGAGGTCTCCCTTCAAGTTCTCCAAGGGGATCATCAATGATGGTTATGAGGCCAGGGTATAGGGTACCTCAAGGTCTATTCTCTGGAATGAATGTGTTGATGTCGATAGATGGAGAACTTCTGCTGGAAAGGAAATGATGTTTCCTTGACAAAAGTGAAATAAATACAAACAAGTGATATAACTAGACATGGGAATGAGAAACTATTGGGGTATACGAGGGGAAATGAGTAATAGGGACTCAAAATTCCTATGTTTAGAGTATGGTAGCATGGCTAACCTACAAGCATATGTGAAATAGAGATCAGGGAGGGATGTAATTGGGATACCAATAATTATTACTGGAATGGGGGGGATTCATAGGGGGGTATTGATATATGACTTCGGGAAATAATGATACCAAGGTGACTCCAAGGATGACTCATCAATCTGAATAAAGGAAATTGGGGATGTTGTCGTAAAATAGGTACCATATGCAATCTGCAGGGGTGTTGAGGAGCACATTTGTTAAATGGTTTATCTAATGTATGGGAATCAAAGAGATGTTTGGATTAATACTTTTACAATCATGGCTTCCTAGATGTGGGGGAATCTTGAAAAAAGGGGGTGCTTAAGAGCACCATTATATAATGGTTGGTGGGGGGGACGTCACCTTAGTAATATAAAATGATAAGCAAGGAGGTAAGTTTCCAATGAATTGATCAAATGGTTTAACTGACTGAATGATTACATATGAGAGTTTGTCTTGGGATAGGACATTGGTGGTAACCTCCTTGAGGGATGATAGATGGTGGCATAATAATGTTATTTGTTGTAGTATGGATGGAGCAGTGGGATCATGAGTGTGCAATGTAGATCATCAGAATTCCATAATGAACATAAATTTGGGAGTCAATGGGGTATTCCAATGAGTGTTAATGACATAGTAATATGTAATTTTTTGTGAAATCATAAACTACATGGAATCCTAATCCTATGGAGATCGCAACGACATGGTTTCTAAATGAAAAAGGGTACTAATTGGTCACCCATGTAGGGTAGGTTCTAACTATTGAGTAACGGTGAATTCGATAGTGATTGGGAATAGCCACTTACCTGAATAGAATGGGGTGTCCTACATGTGTAAAAGAGGATGGATAAGATTGATTCATATGATATTCTATAGGGGTGATTGTGAGAATTGATTCACAGTGAGATCTAGGAGCTAGAGCAATATTCAAAATCAAAGTATTTGACAAAATATGCAAGAGAACGGCAAAAGAGAATGAAATAACACATGTGAATGGTGCCAATAACTGATCTTTCTATTAGTGTACATCTTGTAGATGTGTATGGTACATATTTATAATACATTGGGAAAAAATTTGTTAGGATTATTAATACTTCCTTTTTCAAATGTCTATTAGATTAATTATTGCCTAATTTAAGAACCTTAATTAATTAATTGGGTCCATTGGTACAATTGGGTCCACTTGACCTAATAGGGCCACATGCACCAGTCACTAGAGTGTGGGGAACACTACTAGAGGTTAACTGCCACTTATTGCAAGTGCATGCATCAGTTAGGGCGCCTCCTAGACCAATCCCTACATTTTAGGAACCACTGGGAATCCCAGCACCAACCTAATTCAATTAGTTGGTGTTAGTACTAGTTAGTCTTAGTTAGCCCCCAGTTACATTCAGTTACTTCACAAACAGTTAAGCTAGTGCTACCAATGCATGGATAATGCATGGTTTCATGGGGAGGAGCGCTTTTCCTACCTACCACATTTAGTTGCACTAAGTTAGCTAGTTGTCACTGGTTGTTGGAGTTATTGGTCATCAGGGAGTTGTCTATTTGGACTCTTATATTGATTGGGAGACTTTGAGTTAGAGCTTCAGTTAGATATAGTCATATCCACTTGGGAGATTCGAATTCATACCCCATGCATTCGAATTATTCCTATGTAAACTATTGTAACACCAGATATTATTATTGTGAATGATACTATAAATTCTTGAGCAATACTTGTATGTTTCCTGTGTGGTCTGTTTTGTTCAGTTTTTATCTTCATTCTCCATTCTTTTTCTGCAAACATTATTAGAACTATATTCTTGAAGATATAAATGGAATTCAAATTCTAATATGGTATTAGAGCCTTCTCAGGCAGGTTTCATGCTTGTTTCTCCCCATCGAACATCAGAAGTAGTTGGGTTTCCACAGAAATCCCCTATGATGATTTGTTAGCTCTGGATTTATTTAGAGCAGTGTAGAGGGCGTGACGAACCCTAAAAACATGTTCATTCCAAGAGGAAAAGAATGATTCTAACAGTTCATATGTTTTAGTGTGTTACTGTAGTGAAATTGACAGGTGCTACGTAACTTATGTGAAGTCTTGCAGACGTATAGCTAGAGAAATTATGAGATCTCATACTCTTGAACCACGGATCCTCACGACTTCAAATTTCCTTGATTGGAGGATTGATATGTAGTTGGCCTTGCATGGCTATCATAGGATCATACATGGATGGTAGGTTGAACCTCATCAGCGGCTAGAGCGGAACAAGTTTCGGAACTATTGTGATGAAGAATTTGGGTACTCATGTACTTATATATCCAGAGATCTCCTCTTCCACCTAGAAGGATTGAGGACACCCAAAGAATCTTGGGTGAATCTTGATAGCTTGTTTAACAAGCAAGATGAGCTTCGGGGACACATTCTAGAGAATGATTTTTTATCTTTACATCCCAGTAGTTTTGAATCTATTGAGCAGTTCTTCACTAAATAGAAGTCTCAAGTGCTTCAATGCAGATAGTGCAGAATAGAGCGGAAGGATGAGCAGAATGTCATTTCCATACTCAGCAAACTAGGCCCTGAGTATTCTGTATATGTCTCTATGTTTCATTCCAAGTGGGAAATATTTCCTGATTGGAAACTTCCTTCATTAGATTCTTTTTATGATTCCTTAATCAAGGAGCAAGACAAATTGATTCGAATGGGAGTCATCCAGACCTCCAAAGATCAAGCGCTCTTAGTTACTGACTCTTCCAAAGTGTAAGCAAAGGGGAAATCAAATAAGAAGGAGCCAAAAGTAGTTGCTTCTAAGCCTAAATTGAATCAACAAACTTTCAAAGGAGCCTCCAGCTCTAAGCAAAAGAAGAAGTTTGAAAAGAAGTTATGTCCTTATTGTGAAAAGGGACACCATATTGAAGAACATTGTATGAGGAAGCAACTTGATGAGATTTACGCTCTTCTCAAGTGGCACAACATTGCTCCCCCAAGAGCAAAGAAGCCTGACGAAGAAGTACCAACAGAAGATACCGAAAGGTGTCATGCTTTGAAATTAACTCTCTCTCCATCCTCAGCATACATTATAAATTATGGAGCCTCCAACCACATGGTTTCCTCCAAAGAATCCTTCTCTACTCTTTCACTATAAAAGGGGCCTAACATTCACATGGGAGATGATTCCCAAATTCCAACAGAAGGAAGGGGCTCAGTCAGAGCGAAGCATGGTGGGTTCAAGAATGTCTTATATGTTCCATCCCTTGTTGCTAACCTATTATTTGTTTACCAGATGAATCATACAGACTCTCCCAATAGGGTCACATTCGATTCAGAATCAATTGAGATCACAGGAAAAGCCACTGGAAAGCTTGTAGCGAAAGGTATTGAAAATCACTCTCCAAAGCTTATGATTTTTCACATATCTTACTTGTTTCTCCTCCTACAGCTTTATTGTCTCATTCTAACAGCGCCAGCAATATTTGGCATGATATATTTGGCCATCTCAATTTCAAATATCTGAAGCAGCTCCACAATGATAACATGGTTGAAGGTTTTCCCTCCATCCAAACTTTCGATGGAGTATGTGTTGGGTGCTCAGTAGATAAGAATCCATAAAAGAAGTATGATGTTGGGAAGGCACATAGAGTTGTATCTACACTTGATTTGATACATAGTGTTGTAGTTGGACCTATTCCCACAAACTCCATTAATGGTTGCAGGTATTTCCTAACCTTTATTGATGATTGTTCTAGGAACTATTGGATCTACTTCATGAAACAAAAATCAGAATTTTTTGAGACCTTTAAAAGTTTTAAAGCTATGGTTGAGAACAGTTTCAATAATAAGATCAAGTCAATAAGATCTGATGGAGGAGGAGAATATGTCAAAAGAGATTTCCAAAATTTCTGTGAATCAGAGATGATTCGAATGGAACACTCAGTTCCATACACACCACAGCATAATGGTGTGTCTAAGAGGAAGAACATATCACTGAAAGAGATGGCAACATGCCTTCTCCATGCCAAGCATATACCTCCTTCTCTTTGGGCTGAAGCAATAAATTGTGCTTCATATTTGCAGAATAGGGTTCCCCAAAAGCCAATGGTTGGGGTCACACCATTTGAAACACTGCATGGGTAGAAGCCCAATGTCTCACATCTGAGAGTTTTTGGTTCCAAATCTTGGGCCAAGATACCACTTGACAAGAGGAAGGCCTTCTAAGCCCAAAGTAGCGAATTCATTCTGCTGGGATATGCAGAAGATGAAAAAGCTTACAAACTAATGGAGGTTGCTACCAGAAGATGCTTCATTGAAAGAAGTGTCCAGTTCAAAGAAGATCAGTTGCATGATACTCCTCCAGCAACACAGGAAGGTATAACTATTTCTCCACCTATTTTTGATGATAATGATGTGCTATATGTTTCAGATTCAGATGAAGAAGATCACATACAGCATGATCCTGTTATTGAGACAAAATCTTAAGAGATTCTAGATCCAAATCCAGTACCCATTCCTAATCAGAAGCCTAAACCTAGATGGGATCAAAAGCTTCTTGATGTAGTTGGAAGTGGTGTTGGAGTTCCAGAAGACAGAAGAAGAACAAGGTCCCAATATTAGAATGAGCATGATGCACTATCCCTCACGTATTCACTCTCTACATAATGGTGCAGCAAATTTCTAGGTCGGTGCTACTTGATGATGGTGAATGATCAGCTACATGGCCCACAAAAGCAAAGATTTGATCATTCCCTACCTTCACCATCTAGCATAAAAAATCAGAGTCATCAATTCAGAAGTACATTGAGAGGTCCACTGATGGACCATGTTGCTGCATAGAGCTGCAATTTTTTGCAGCAGTGTTACTTAAGTTATTTTTCTAAGGAGGAAGCTTCTTTCTTCTAAAGATAGCTTTCATATTTCTATTTCCTGCTTATTTTTTAGGGGGGGGGAGGGGGGTTCCCATGAGGTTTTCCCCTGTTTCCCCAATTGTATTAAGCAATATTTTTTACTTTATCTTTTAGATTGTATTTGGGTGACCTATGGTCTTGTTACCAGGGCCCACAGTTGTCCAAGTTAGGATTTACGGGGGTGTTAGGATTATTAATCCCCCCTTGTTCAAATGTATATTAGATTAATTATTTCCTAACTAAGGAACCTTAATTAATTAATTGGGTCCACTAGTACAATTGGGTCTACTTGACCTAATGGGGCCACATGTACCAGTCACTAGAGTGTGGGGAACACTACTAGAGGTTAACTGCCACTTACTGCATGTGCATGCATCAGTTAGGGAGCCTCCTATACCAATCCATACATCTTAGGAACCACTAGGAGTCTCAGCACCAACCTACTTCAGTTAGTTGGTGTTAGTACTAGTTAGTCTTAGTTATCCCCCAGTTACATTCAGTTACTTCACAAACAGTTAAGCTAGCACTACCAATGCATGGATAATTCATGGTTGCATGGGGAGGAGCACTTTTCCTACCTACCACACTCAGTTGCACTGAGTTAACTAGCTGTCATTGGTTATTTGAGTTATTGGACATCAAAGAGTTGTCTATTTGGGCTCTAATATTGATTGGGAGAATTTGAATTAGAGATTCAGTTAGATATAGTCATATCCACTTGGGAGATTTGAATTCATACCCCATGCATTCAAATTCTTCCTATGTAAACTATTGTAACATCAGATATTATTATTGTGAATGATATTGTAAACTCCTGAGAAATACTTGTATGTTTCCTGTGTGGTTTGTTTTGTTCAGTTTGTATCTTCATTCTCCATTCTTTTGTTACAAACATTATTAGAACTATATGCTTGAATATATAAATGGAATTCAAACTCTAATAAATGCGTGCCCTTGGAGTCCATGTGAATGCATACAAGTGTCAGGATAGGATTTGACCCCTAAACCCCCCTAGGTTGACCAATAGGCTCCCAAACCTAACCAAATAGCCATGAATACATGTGTGAACATGTGTGAACATGTAAGGAGGCATAAATTCAAGCATGCAAGGCATGGGCGTACACATGTGTGAGTGGGAGAGTCTCTAGGAGCCAATAAAAGACCAAGAAGACCACAAAACAACCACATTCACACACTAGTGCCCTTAGTCAAAGTAGAAGTGGTTTATAATAAATGCAAGCGCCTAGGATGACAAGATGATCAAACTAGAGTGCCTCAGTTATCAGGATGATCAAAGTGGAACTCCTCAACTGTGATTTAATGAGCCAGAAAACACCTATCTGACCAATATTGATCAATATAACCTAAGTACTAAGGTATATTAATTTCTCTAACAACCCCCTTAAGCCTAACTTAGTATAGCTTATACCAAATGATTTATTAAGGCCTTGGAAACTAACGCACAAGTCATCTTTTACAACAAAAAAATTTTAGTCCATGTAACCGAGGTAAGGAGGAAAACCTCATGGGACAAAACCTCCCCTCAAAAATGGACATGATAGAGATGATCAAAAAATGTCTTCAACAGGTTCTCTTGTTCACCTGAATGTTCTGAAAGAACAACTTCTTGGTGATGGACTTGGTGAAGATGTTGTGGATGCCAAGGTCATGCATCAATGCATCAAATTGTTGTAGAAAAAGATCATGTGGAGAGGCCCTTTGATGGTCATCATTTTATGATGGAGGAGCATCATAAGAATGTCTTTTTCTGAAAGAATACTCTGATCTAGAAGCATAATCAATCATGGAAAATATATATCTGCAAACTCTTTCCCAAATAACATCAAAAGATTCAACAAAATTTGCCTCATATGTAGCTTCCATATATGATGAATAAAATCATGAATCTTCTTCCCACTTTGATGAACCACCTTCATAACTCTATAAAAAATATCATGAGGCTCTGAAATATCAAAATATATGTCATATACAGTAGAAACTATCATAGGTATGGTGTCTCTATGAGTGAATGGGTCCATAGTGAGAGAAGAGTGAGCAACTAGATCACATTTACAGTTGAGCGAACCTAGAGAGTCTGGAGACTTGAGATTTGAACCATGGGTGGAAAAAGAAAGTCCAGAAAGATGGAACAGAAATCCCATGAAGGCCAATGACATGTTTTTTCCAACCAATGAAAGACATACAAGACCTAAAATCAACCTACACAAGTGACATAGTATTGGAAACCAAGCAATTTTGAGATTTTCCAACTAGTGAAATTGAGGGTTGTCGGGTATTTTGGTCATGAAATGGTTCGGAAAATGATTCTATGAATATCATAGGATGTATATTAGCTTTCAAATCACCTTCAGAATTAGAATGGGAAATATCTAATTGTATTAGGAAATATATTTCAGAAGGCACATCAAAAACTAGTGAAAATTGACTAGTTTCTAGAGGAAGCTTTGTTGAAATGGTTAGGGTTTCTTCTAAGGAAGGGATGGAGGCTTCATATTCTGAGATATAATAAGGTAAATCAGAAAAATATCTATCATAAATAGAGATATCATAAATAGGTTTCTCCCATGCACACAAAGCATGCGCAGGCTTACCATTTCCTTGCTTGCACTCCCACCTTCTTGCAAATTTTGGAAGATAAATATGGATCTCCTCAAGGAGATTGGTCATGATGTCCATATTATTTATGAAGAAATATGTTTCAATATGTGAACCTCTGCAATAACCACACATGGGTCTCTCTCTCTTGTTCTTCCTCCTCCTGGATCTCGAACTCCCATCAGTAGAACTAGAACTTTATGTACTTGAATGCTTCTCCTCTTTCTCTCTTTGCTACAAATATTTCTTCTTGCCTTTGGATTGATTTGATACACCAGAAGCAAGGGCTTGATCCTTGGAGGATTTGATGGTATCCATTTGTACGAGCCTGTCCTACTCCTGGATCAATGACTCCATGAAGTCTGCTAGCATAGGCATCCTCCAATTTCTAGCTGTAAGATTGTTTGAGTGGAATGTCAAAACAAACAAAGAATACTCAGACCCTAGCTTAGAAAGTATGGACAAGATAAGTTGATCATATTTCTTCTCTATGCCACATTGTTTTAGTTGAATAAATAGTGCTTTGAACTTGGAAAAGAAGTCTTGGATGGTCTCATAGTGAGATGGACTCAGTGAGATTAGCTCATTTTCGAGTTGATGGCATCGCATCTTATCAATCTTCCCAAATAGTGACTAAAGATTGAGAGAAACTTCATTTGGTGTGCCAAGACTGTCTACATGAAATAGGATATCCCTCGAAGTACTGATACATATCATACCAAATGCTTCATCTAGTCTATTGAAGTACTTAGCTTTCTCCACAACAGAGTTGGGCTCGGTTTCAGTCCCCATGGTGACTCTAGACAAACCTGTCAACCTCAGCTGGATCACCATTTTCTCCTTCCATTCAAAATAGTTGAATGGGGTGAGAAATACTCGAGTATTCTCCATTCTTCTTCCACACTATGTGACAAAAACGATGTAGAACCTGCAATGAAAAACACTCATATTTTCTGGAAATATTCCCTAAACAGCAACTCAAACCTCTCTAGATTTGTTTGCAACTCCACAAATCTATGATACCATGTGACAATTGCTTTGCAATGATATCTAGGAGCTAGATAAATATTCACAATCAAATTATTTGACAAAATATGTAAGAGAACAACAAAAGAGAATGAAATAGCGCATGTGAATGGTGCCAATAATTGTTCTTTCTATTAGTGTACATATTGTATATGTGTATGATACATAATTATAATACATTGGTGAAATTTCGTGAGCCCTTGGAGACCATGTAAATGCATACAAGTTTCATGCTAGGATTTGAGTCCTAAACCCCACTAGGTTGACCAATAGGCTCCCAAACCTAACCAAACAGTCACGAATACATGTGTGAACATGTGTGAAAATGTAAGGAGGCATAAATGGAGGCATGCAAGTCATGGGTGTACCATGTGTGAGTGGGAGAGTCTCTAGGATCCAATAAATGACCAAGAAGACCACAAAACAGCCACATTCACACACTAGCACCCTTAGTCAAAGCAGAAGTGGTTTGTAATCAATGCAAGCACCTAGGATGAGAGGATGATCAAAATAGAGCACCTCAACTATTGCGATGATCAAAGTGGAGCGCATCAATTGTGAGTTAATGAGCCAGAAAACATCTATTTGACCAATATTGATCAATATAACCTTAGTAGGATCATATAACATAAGCACAGGGAAAATGAAAATGCCTCCTAGGTGTAAGACCATGGTACTAAGGTAAATTAATTGCTTTAACAGTGATTAATACTTTATTTTCATCCAAATAAAACCTCCCTGAAGTTGACTTAACAAGAACCATGTATAGACTCCTATGTGATCGCCTCAGCCAAAATGTGGGACATCCATTAGTGATAGGAAGTCAGACTGGTGCAATAATCGATCCCAAGGTTGCATCTCAATGGTGGTGGTATTGTTTGGGTTCTCTCTCTCCGTGGTATACTGTTCAATTGCTAGCTCTAGAAATTGGGTATCATCCATGATGTTGAAATCCCGATATTTGAGAAACTAAATCTTTCCGAAGATGGTTCCTTTCACCCAAACTTCACCTAGTAGAGGCACCACTGGAATACTATGCTACTTTGTATTTTTCACTTTGGATCTCATCTTCTTTGTTCTCGTTGTAGTTTCCATCATTCCACTTCAATCCATGAACTTGTGGTTCACCCACACCACACAACAGACTCTTTGCAACTAGCTCTATCTATCATAGGGAAACTATCAGGAATTTTCGCCTCTACTCAACCAACTGGTGAGTTACTTCTCTTCTCGTTGTGATCTTATAGCCCACTAGTAAGCTACCTGATTCTCGTCCCATGAGGACTAGTTCTCTCTCCCACACCCATCCTCTTCAATCCCCAATATTATGGGTATTTACTACATATTCTCTCAATCTATGCTCTCTCCTCTTCCTGATTACTCAACTAAAACAACCACTCAACACATGCTCTGTTAATATCTTTGTGTCTCCACTCGCGCTCATGCGAGTGTCCCTTTATTCCACATCCGTATGACTCCTTTTATTGGGTGATATCCTCATAATCAGTAGCATATCTATGGTGACCTGTCTGTCAAACTTTAATGTACAACCAGATTGATTGTTCTCAGGATCTTTCCATTTCTAGAGATGACAGTTAAACTGGCACTGACATGATAGACAGTTGTAAAAAATGGTGGGACCATAAATGACTGAATTAACAACACGCCTTACTTTCCAGGTGTGACATAATTAGTGGATTACTAGTGAACTGGAATGGCGACCTAATTAGACTCTACATCTAGACCCTACATGGTGGAGTGATTATGAACTAGAATGGCGATCGGACTAGACTTGATAATTGGACAAAAAAATATTACTACGTGAGCCTACTTCAACACATGTGTATATCGACTAGTTTTTTGGATTTGATGACTGGACTTCCAGCGTGGATTCTAGATATATTTCTACTTAACTAACTTAACTAACTAACTAGCACCTGGTGATGATTTGATTTAGCTGAAGGACTAGACTTGTGACTTGGAATCACAAAATTAGTATATATATATCGTTGGATCTTATCTTGGCCCTTTATGGTTCTTCAAGAACTTGTTATCGTACATCGATGCTAAGGCACCAGGTTGTAATGTCTTTGTCTTAATTTTCCAATCATGCCAAGATTTCCGGCGCTACTTCTCAACCACCTCGTTAAATCCTACAATAACTTGTTATTCTTCTAACTCTGTAATCTCTTGGACTCTTTATGCCAAGGACTCATCATCTGTCATCTTTGTATCTAGGGATAAAGTCATGACGACCTCTTTCACGTAGACTAATTGAAAAGGAGTATGTTTTGTCAATCGCTTAGAAGTTGTTCAATATTCCCATAGTACATTTGGAATGTGTTGGCCCCATTCACCGCACTGCACATTATAGACCTTAGTTAGCGCCTGCTCCAAAATTTTCTTGAATGCCTCCACCATACCATTATCCTAGGGATGGTAGGGTGTACTCTTCTATTGGTGTGTCATAAATTCTTCAGTAAGAGCACAGATGATGGAATTTAGTAAATGAGTTCCTTGATCTCTCATCAACACCCTCGGGAAACTAAATCTAGTGATGATATGCTCAAATATGAAATGTATTGTTATCTCTCTTGTGAAATACTTCATTGGTGCAGCCTTTGACAATATTGTCAAGTAATCTTTCACTGTGATAATATATCTTACGTTGGTCCTTCATTCTAGTGGGTTGATCGGACCCACAAAGTCAATTTCCCATTTCTCAAATGGTTCTAGTGTTGTTACAGGAGTCAAGGGCATTTCATCCCTTCGCAACGGCTTCCTAACTCGCTAGAAAACATCACATTGTTTGCGGTGTATTTTCGCTTCTTGGAAAAGAGAAGGCCACCAAAGACCAACGCATAGCACCTTATGCATTATAGCCTTCCCTGCATAATGTTCTTTAGTTATTCCTTCATGTGATTCTCATATAAGAGTTGTTCATTCGTATTCCATAGCACAACATCTGAGAAAACCATCTACACCCAGCTTATATAATTGACCTGCTATCAATTGAAAGTCAACACTTCGTGTCACCAACTAGCTTCGTTATGTGATTGTGTACTCAGGTGGTTCTCTACCAGTTGCCAAAAATGCAGCAATTTTATTAAATTGATATGGTAATGCTTCTATTCTGAATAGTTGTGCATCGGGCAGGTCATCATCCTAATTTCCTTCACAGAAACCTGTTTCAAGCTGAGATAAGTGTTCTGGGCCCAAATTTTGTTTTCCTAGATTAACAATAAATTCAAACTCAAACTCTTGGAACAAGAGTAACCATCTAAAAATACGCCCCCCCAACAGTGGCTTGTTGACTAGGTACTTTAATGCATAATGATCTATGAAAATTTTAAAGGAACCTCCTAACATGTAGAGTTGATAATTTTGTACATAATATACCATCACTAATCCCTCTCGTTCAATCATGGTATAATTCTTCTCTGATGTAAAAAAATTTCTACTAGCAAATGAAACTAGGTGGTCCAAGTCGCCTTCCCCGGGTTGTGCCTAGGCGAACCCCAGTGTGACTGACAATGCGCCCACATGCACATGAAACATGTGTGTCCAATCAAGGAATATGAGAATTGGCATAGTTACCAACTTCTCTTTTAATATGTTGAGTGTCTGTTGACATTCCAACATCCATACATACTTGACTTCTTTGTGCATTAGTTCTTCTAATGGCGTTGTTATACTAGCATAGTTTCGGATGAACTTTCTGTAGTATCCAGTATGTCCCAGGGTAGTGGGCAATCCCTTCGCATGTGTTGGGGCTGACAAGTTAAATATGATAGCAATTTTTTCGAGTCTATTAACAAGTCTTCCTTACATACCACATGTCCCAACAAGATTCCAAAAGGCGTACAAATATGCATTTCTTCAAGTTCAAATAAATATGCATATGTTGACACCAATCCATCATAAGTCACAGGACCTGTAAGTGGTCCTTTAGTAGACTAAACATCATTCAGTCATCCAAGTAGACTTCCAAGAATTTGTGCATAAATTCTTTGAAAGTTGCCACCACAATTCTAAAGAATATAGCTGGTGCATTCTTCAACCCGAATGGCATAATATTATATGAAAAGGATCCCCATTCAGTTGCAAAGGTGTTTTTTGTCTTATCTTCTTCTATTATGTGTACCTAATGGTATCCCAAAAATCCATCGGTAGATGAGTAGGCTTCATGACCTCCTACATTTTCCAACACCTCATCGGTGAAGGGTGTAGGAAACGGGTCATGTACACAAGTTGCATTGAGGCCACACAAATGCGGATGTCACCTATCTTCTTATCTTGAACCACCATTGGGTTAATCCATTCTGATTCTTCAATAGGAAAGATGATTCATGCCTTCAACATTCGATCCAATTCTTTACATATATTCTCCTTATGTCGAGGTTAAATCTGTATGGTATTCTCTTGACGGCGTTAGCGCCCTCTTTGAGTTGTATTTTCATTTCACCCAACATCCTTGCAATCCCTCTCATCTTTGAGAAACTATGAGGGAACAAATATTCATATTCCTACAAGAGATCCACTATATGGGTCACTGTTTCCTGATTTCAGTAGTTGCAAATTATTTCCATCTTAGGTCCCTCCTATGTTCCAATGGTATGCTTAGTTGTACCGAGGGGTTCTCTAAACTGTGACATAGTATTGGAAGATAGATCATCCTGAATTCAATGTTCACCCACATGTTATTTTATCTCTATTCCATGTGGATCATTGTCCTCATCGGGATTTCTATTGTCAACCTCCCAACATTCGATTGGTTTATTCAATCAGTCTAAGCCCCGGTGGTAAGTGCAAATGAGTTGTTGCACGCAGTATTTTTGTGGTCTTTCTTCAAAGATGAACTGCTTCATATTATGGAGAATTTTAGCCATAATTGGGTCCTTCGAACTAAACCAGAATGTGACCTGGAATTCGATTGATACTTTCTCCCAAGTCCTTGTTTTCCTTCTTTTTTCTTTATGAACATACCATCTTCTTGATATTGTATCCAAAGTATGATAGAATCGGTGGACCCACTATTTCAAGGGTATTTTCTTCGCTTCCCATATCTGTTGACAGAATGTTAAATGTTTTGTATGATCCTCAGTCCCCTTGAATCTGTTGACCAGTTCTAAATCGGTGGGACACTGGAATCGCTATGTGAGACACTGGTGTGCAGCCTCCCAATTCTGTAATTCTTCCTTATGTGAATTTCACCATCGAATAGGCCCTCCTTGGGTGATGGAATCCATTACTTCAACCAGTTGTTCCTTTGGAATATGTGCTTAAAATTGTTCGATGAACACATAAACCTTCTCTATACCATCGAACACTCATGAATTTTTCAATTCAGACCCAATCCAACGCACATGTTTTGTTATGTGAGTGCATCTCCTTGTTGATGTATCATATAACTAGTTCTTCCGACAACCCATAGCATCATAAGAATTTATGTCCCAAGATTGTACACTACGCCAATTGATTTCTCCATCTATAGTAGGATTAATATAATCCTCTTTCCTTGTTGTAATATTATAAATATTCTCAATTTCCACACCATCAAGGTTGTCTTAAACAGGTTCAATATTGTTCATCTTCTATCGTATCCAATGTAGAGATTATTTCCTCTGAATCGAAGGAAATATGTCATTCCTTTAAGTTCAAGATTTATCTATCTTCAAATGCCCAATTTATGCCTAGTAGGGATGGGTATGGGTCCACATCCTCTAGGATTTGAATTACTTCAAACTCAATCATTGTTTTCACACCATCTACGTTGACTTCAACATCCATTAATCTACCAATTGGAAACACCTTGTACTTATTTTCTTGTGTGAGTTGTATGGGTGACCATACCAACTTTGGTTTTCCCATCATCTCCCATGTCTTCTTAGGAAGTATATTCGCATCTTCTCATAAGTCTAGCATGACATATTTCATCTCAAATCCTCCCAATTCCAAGGTTAACATGAACTCTCTACCAGCTCTCTTTCTTTGTCCCACTCTATGCACATTCCTCTCAGAAACGAAACAAAAATAGGATCTTCATCTTCATTAGGGATTCGTAAATTTTGCATCATATTAGTTACTTTATTTACATCAATTGGACTATTACACAACTTGACACAATTCTGCAAAAAGTACTTACAATATCCTCTAGCAGATTATTGTCTACCTTTATAGATTGTTCTCGTTCTCGTTGGGGAAGGTCACATTGTGTGACTCTCTTTTGTTCCCCAGCTTGCGACCAATGGAATATTTCTACGTCACGCTCGGTTCTCGGTCTCATGCTTAGTACTATGGCGGAAGGCACACAGTGTTCAAGGTTTTGTACAAAATATGATTAGGTGACTTGGTTCCCCACAATCGTAGCATATTATCTATTGTCCCCCACCACAAAAACCTCTTCCTAGGCCATGAAATCCTCCCTGTGGTTCTTGTTTTCCTCCCTGATCAAGGGGATTATTTTCTTCTGTGACTTGAACCCTATATGTGTCCATTGTATTATCTTTCATTAGTTACAGTGCACCGTGATTATTCACATCATGGCCCATAGACTTGCAAAAGTCGTAGAATGGTGCATGTGTCAATCTCTGGTATTTATTTAGTGTTACGCAATTTGGCGGTCAGTGTCCCCATACTCAGCAAATTTCACACCAGTATAGCTTAGGGGGAAACAGGCTTTGGGCGCCTACTCACATATAGCTATTGATTGTTAGGCACTCATTCTTATGATGTCCTTTTTTTCTACAAAAGAAGCACCATATACATTCCCGGGTTGGTTTCACAGTAAATAAGTTCTAGAGTTGTATTGTCAACTAGGTTAGTTGCAACTGCACTTGTGCCATTCCAACCATTGCTTCCCCTCCAGGGTTGCTTCTAGTTTGATTGCAATTTCCAAAGAATCCACTTGTGTTATCACCTTTTGTTGCATGAGTGGAAGTCTTATGTGTGGTAATAATCTTGTGATGAACCATTCGCAATGTTGTACATTATTTAACTGAAAGCTCAATCAGTCCATCAAAATATTACACCATTGTGTTAATAATTTTGTGATGAACCATTCACAATGTTGTACATTATTTAACTGAAATCTCAGTCGGTCCATCAAGATCATAAACCGTTGGTCATAGTCCCACACAGACTCACGAACCTTTTGCTTAATATCCTTTATTTTTGCAATACATTGATATTTCGACTTCACCTTTTGGAATTCTCTCAGTAAATCTTTCTTGATCGTAGCTAATGGCATTACCTATCCTGCAGGAATAGTAGTCTTATACTTCATATACCATGTCAATGATCAATCTTTAAAGGTTGTTTCTAACTACACAAGCTTGGAAAATTCATCTGTGATGTTCTTCACAACCTAGATGGCTTCACAAGCAAAAAAATGTTGTTCTACATCATCATTTCCTATCCCATGGAAAACAGGTAGTCGCAGGGTGGAATTGGACACAGTCACCATTCTTTTTGAACTAGTTGTTCCACCTTGTGGAGAAAATGTTGGTGGAATATTACTACTGACACTAGCCTGAAAACTTGTCTGATGTTGAGGAAGGATTAACCCTCTGGATACTGTCTCAAAGTTTTTCTCTTGTGCAACTTCAAAATCAATTAGATAAAGAACATTGTGGAGTAGGGATAAAGCGAGGTTCATACCTTGGAGAATATCTATTGATATCAGTTCCGCCATCGGGATACAGATTCAACTATTCGATCTCCAATGGGGATTTTCAAGAGTTTCGTAGGCACGTACATCCTTTTCTTGAATTTCATATTCTTGGTTCGTTCTTCCATTCAGTCTTAGAGGGATAATGTCATTGTTTTCATCAAAGCTTTCGAATTCATCTAGTCCACACATTTTGGGAGATCTCTTTTCTCCCGAGCATCATGTTTGCTCAGATTATATGCCTTATTGGAACACGGATTGACCTTCTATGCCTTCTCATCATGCATTCCCTTCTCTGGTGGTTTTCTTTCCTCTTCTATCTTTATCTTCTCCCTCAGAATGGTTTTCTTGTATTCTTCTTTTCACTTCTTGCTTTATCTCAACCCTTCTTTGTTGTTTGGTCTCCCTTTGAATCCTCTATTCTTTTTGGTTCCATGACTTCGCAAAGGTAATTGCCCATTACTCCACATCCTACCCCCACAGTGCAAGGTTTACACTTCCATCTCCTCGATGTTCATGGTCATTAGCCCCTTTTCAACAAAAAAACATTTTCAACCACAGAAGAATTCGCTTAAAGAACCTTTTCCTTGCTCCTGCTTCAAACTTTTATTTTGCTTGGGTATATGATTCAGTAACTTCAACAACAAATTCAATGATATAGCATTCCTTTATGTGTAAGAACCATAAACTATGGCTCTATCCCATGTATTGTCTAGATCCTTCAATTCTTAAAACTTTTCTTCTGTCCCCCCGAATGGTACAGGCGCATAGTGTAGTGTTTATCTCATCATGTCTCTTTACCCACTCCCATATTTTTTTTTAACAAAAACGGCTATATTAATATGAGAGATTCAGCTTAAAGACGCTGATCAAGAGTACAGAGATCCACTAAAACTCCCCATCTTTAGAATTATGGGGGGATTTCCAGACTTAACTTTGAGTTAACCTTGAGTTCATAGTACCCTATATCTATGAATTTATTAGCTGCGTTGTCCGCCCTCATATTAAGCTCCCTGAGAACATGGAAGAATTCAATCTTCTTGAACCTTTTGATCATATATCTAATTCTTTTTAACAGACTTCCATCCACTCATTTTTGCTCCTTCTTCCTTCGCTCACTGCTTGGATAATAAGCCTCGAGTCTCCGATAACCACAGCTTCATCCACTCCTACGTTTTGCATCTGCTTAAGGCCTTGCCAGAGCCCATATGCTTCTGCCATATTGTTAGAATCGTGTCCAATGTTCCAGACGTATTCGATTTCCACTTTCCCGGTTTGGTTTATGACAACTCCTCCTCCGCCTGCTTTCCCCGGGTTCCCTTTTGAAGCTCCATCAAAGAACAGCTTGAGTATCTTTCTTTCTTACCCACTCCCATATTAGAATAGGGAATTTAGAGAATAAAATTTCATGTGGATCTGAATAAAGATAACTATCCTTCCAATCTGGCAGAAAATTTGACAATCCTGCGACCTCTTCTTGCGCAAATTTGTTTTCCTTTCTTTCAAACCAATCTCAATATCTGCAGTTGAAGGTTTCCATCTCATAGCTCTAGACCTCCTACACAATTCTTGCCGGGTCCCAACAATGAAACCGTTGTTGGTTGCAAACTGTTAGACCCTAGGCTCAACGTAAACGACCAACAAAACCCATAGCATCAGCATTTTCGATACCTTGCAGACAGATTAAAGTATCACCCCATATGCATGCATGAAATCATAGAAACCCAAATCAAGCTTGTACAGGAGGTAAAGAATACATCATATAGTCTTATGAAAACCTATAGCAGAATATGCTCTTCAATTGCAACATAACAGACTCGGGATAATATAGCATATATATAATACAACATACGCATATATAATACAACAAGTAAACCCCAAAAACGAGAGAGTTCACTCTATTACTTTCAGCCAGAATTATAGTCGATCTTCATGACCCAACTCAACAGGTTATCTCAAAATGTCTCTCATCAGATACATGGAAAAATATCAAGAAGTTAACACAACTAGGAAGTATTTCTATATTCGTGTGCTTCTAACACGGAGAGTGTTTTAAAACTCATTTACATAAATGATTGTAAACTTATATTTAGCCTAGTAACCCAACCAACGATGCTTCCAAAAAACCAAACAATGGCTGCAACCAACATCTCCTTCATACTAAAATTCAACCACCCTTTCAACTCTAAAAGAACCAACTTATATGAAGCTAAACCATTTATTTAAAACTTATTTTCATTTAAGGAGAAAGGGACAGGGAGTAATGCAAACAAGATGCCAATCAAGCTAAGCCAAAATAAATTATATTGAAAATTCATCATTTGATACAGAATCAAACTTCCTGTTAACATGCCTTTCAACACTTCCAAAATATTTTTTGAATGAGCAATGAAAACAGTTTGCAAACCTCCAAGTGCGTGATACAAGCAAGTGGTAGCACAAATATTCAAACGAACAATAAAAATGAACTACATATCGATGAAAAATCAAGAATTTTATCATTAAAACCCACGTAGTCCAGTATTAAATGCAACAACTTGTAAGACCTGCTTTCCAAAACCCTATGTAAAACGACCAATAAACACAACTTTCCAAAACCCTATGTAAAACGACCAATAAACACAATCTTTGCAAGTTGAATAAGCATTCCATCTCAACCACATTTCCAATTTCAAACATAACATTTTGGGTCACTTTTCGAGGATGTCAATATAATAAATGGAAAAAAATGATGATGTATCTGTTGGATTAAGTGTCATATTATTGCATTCTACATATGCACAAGAAATATCAACATATGCAACCAACAAGGTATACAATAAACCACACCGCCTTTACCAATGCTAACTCAAATATTCGTGTGACCAATCCTTTTCCAAACAACATAACTAGGTATACCATATGGCTTGTATAATATCACCATTTAATAATAATAAAAATGTTTCATGTGTAGTATAAAGCCACCATCCCTAGGGCTAAATGCCCAAAAGTTGTGCATATTATTAAAATTTTTGTTATGTCCCAAACTCTAAGTGTTTGCATAGAAATGGATCTTCAACTTTATATATACCATATATAATATTCAATTTAAACCATTAGGACTTCATCAAACCATTTGATCTTTTCCTTTTAGATCTCAACCAAAGCAATGAACTTATCTGCAATTCAAACAAACAGAATTGTGAGCCTCTCAACTTGCTAGTCTAAAACAAAATCATATGAAAGAATAATGCCAATCCAACTCATAATTCCAAACAATCCTTCACTAATAGATCATTAACACATCATTTTACTTACACGGGTCCCACCTAATATATGTGTTTGTGTATGTGAAATATGCCTTGCAACACTTTGTGGGCTTATGCTAGGTGGAAAAATTTTATGAGTCAATAGCAAGGTTGCAGATTTGCACTAGAAATATATTTATGTGTTAAGGTGGTGCTTGGGAGAACAAGTTGTTGCTTGCTTTGTGCGTTGGTGCTTACAAAGGATTGGTGTCCTCTTCCACTTGACAGGTTGGTGTCTACATAATTGAGTTGGTGCTCAAGAGTATCGGTGTCCTCATCGATTAGACAGGTTGATGCCTGCAGAATTGAGTTGGTGCTCAAGAGGATTGATGTCCTCATCCATTCAATAGGTTGGTGCCCGAAAATGCAAGTTGGTGCTTGGTACTCATAAAAGGATTGGTGTCCTCGTAGGTTGGTGCCTACAAATTGCAAATCGGTGCTTGCATTAAGGATTGGTGTCCCTGTCAAATTGGTGTCTGCAAAGTTTGTAGATGGGAGCTCACACCATTATTGGAGACTGGTGTCTCCTACCATTCATTATAATTTATGGTTTTTTATCAATTCATTAAATTGAGTTTCTATATAAAGATTATGTGTATTGTGCTTCGATATTCATGATACTATCATTGTGGTTTCCAATAGTTAGAGCTTCTATTAGACCAAGAAAACCAAAATATGTTGTAATTCTATCATACTAGCTACAAATTCATCTCATGTACATTCTCACAATTCACTAGCAACTATTAATGACAAAAAGGAACTCTCAAACCACATTAATAAATAAAAATAAAAAAATTCAATACAGTAAACAATCACACGCAATAAACATTGCACATGAGACAATGATTGCCTTGGAAACCTAAATGGGAAAACTAGCATTCAAATGGTAGTTCAATCTATTCCAACAATCTCTAGTCAAAATGTTTCATATAGCTCTCAAGCATCTTCTATGGATTCTCCTATTTTTTCTCCTCTTTGTGGTCAAAAAAGACCCTTTGAAAATGAAAAATACGTTGAGATATAGAAGAGTTGGGGACCAGTGGGAAGGCTAAGCTGCTAACCTTTTAGTTCTTAGTTCTCATTCCTCCCTCTCTTCTCTTCTACTATTTCTTTTTTTTAATTTAATGTATTCATATTTTTTGCACTTTTTTTATTCCACTTCACATAGCATTGTCTTTACATAGTTTCTAACAGTCATAAGTTGTCGAATTGCATCGCTAGTACTAATTCTTACATCCATTCATTAATTTGGATCCATTTTTTAATCAACTAGGATTATAATTACAAAAATCCCATAAGCCTTGACATGTGTTTTTCTTCAAGCACCATGTGTTTACTTTCTACAACCCCTCTTTAATAAGCTTGGTCCCTAAAAACGACTAGTATCTCAAGGTTTGGTTTAACCCCATTGAAAATCTCAACTATATAAACTACAACACATTTAATGAATAAAAACACAAAAACAAAATAAAACGTTTTCAAATACAAAACTTCACATTAAAGATAAATTAAATGATTCAAACTCAAATCAAATTTTATTAATGTCCAACTCCTACTCATGCTACAAATATATGACCATGGATCATGGAGATCTTCTCATTTCTTGTCAACCAACATTTCTGAAGTAATGGAATTTGATACATGGATTCCAAGTCTTACTCAGGCTACAAATATTATGATCACGGATCATGGAGTAATCTTATCATTTCTTGTCAACCAACATTTCTAAAGTAACGATGAATAATTCCACAATCAATGTATTTATAATTATGAGAAACAATGGAAATACAAACCCTTTGGTTGCCAACATCAACATTTGCTTAAGTCATGGATTAGCAAATACAAAATACCTCATCTTCAAACTAAACATCACACAATAATTTATCATTTGGGCTATTTCAAACAACCTATACCTTTATTGACCCTGTAATCATTTACCTAGATATATTTCTGATTATCAACTAATTTGTATATTGAAACCTTTAACCTATAGCTACAATCATAGATAGATTTAGCTAGCCAAAGAAATTCTCACTCACTTTTTTAGCATGGGAGCCCTTAATAATCTAAATGCAAAATCCTTTATGATCTTACTCTGGCTACAAATATTATGACCACATATCATGGAGTTAATCTTCTCGTTTTTTCTCAACCAACATTTCTAAAGTAATGATGAATAATTCCAAAATCACTATATGTATAAGTATGAGAAACAATGGAAATACAAACCCTTTGGTTGCCAACATCAACATTTGCTTAAGTCATGGATTAGCAAATACAAAATACCTCGTCTTCAAACTAAACATCACACAATAATATATCATTTTGGGCTATTTCAAACAACATATACCTTTATGGTCCTTGCAATCATTTACCTAGATATATTTCGGATTATCAACTTGTATATGGAAACCTTTGACCTATAGCCACAATCATAAATAGATTTAACTAGCCAAAGAAATTCTAGCTCACTTTATTAGTGTGGGAGCCTTTAAATAAGCTACATGTAAGAGCTTTTATGGTTAATTCCCAATTTATTTTGGTGAAGTGATTAAACCACGTGTTGGAAATGACAGTTCACATGGGTTAATTTCCAATTTGCTTTTATTTATTCTCATAGATAGATTTAGCTAGCTAAAGAAATTTTCACTTGCTTTATTAATGTGGAAACTTTTGTTAAACTAATTAAACTCAGTTGGAAATGAAAGTGTTATAAATGAAAGAGAGGAGAATGGTAGTAACTCATGTATATTAAAGTGTTATAAATGAAAGAGAGGAGAAAGGTAAGAACTTATGTAATGCAAAGGTAATTTATAATTACAATGAGCCATCTCCATAACCATAAATGAAAGAGAGGGATTTGAACCCTCAATACAGGTTAATACAAATGATCTTTACTACTGATTAAAAAAATTTCCTATCTTATCACAGTCAACCACCACTTGCCATCTTAATTTCCATTCTTATCATAATCAACCACCCTTGTCATCTTAATTTCCATTTTTATCACAATCAACCACCCTTATGCCTCTTACAGAACAATGATATAAAATTACAAAAAGTTATGGTTTCATCAAACTGTCTTCATGGAAAATGATTTGTGTAGGATAACTTTTATTTTTATTTTCGAAAAATGCTTAGTATAGGATAACTTTTATTTTTATTTTTAGATTTTTAGAGTTCATTTTTATTGAATTTTCTATATTTAACATTTACTTTTCATTATATGTTTTATTCTTTATATTTGATTTTTATTATTTTCTTTTTGGGTTTATGTTTAGCCTTTGCCTTTTTTTCCATTGCCCTAACGTCTTCTTTTCTTTGCCCTTTATTTTATGTTTAGGCTTTGCCCTTTGTTTAAGCCTAACATCTTTTCTTTGCCCCCTTTGTTTTATGGTTAGCCTTGGCCCTTTGTTTTCTCCATCATCTTTTCTTTGTTTTATCCATGGCCAACGAAATACTTTACGTCTTTTCTCCATAGCCAAAGAAGCCCTAACGTCATGTATATGGTTGGTCCCATAATCAAAACCTAGAGTTTAATTTCTAGCAAATTGTCTCTCTTCTTTAATTTATGATTTTTGTCTCTTTCACCAATGGTTTGAAATAATTAACTCCCCTATGTGTTTAACATCACTTAAGTAATACTTGCGGTTAACCATGGATCATGGTCCTTTTTATTTCCAGTGCTTGAGAACCAATAGAAAGACTAAAGATCCAGACCAAAACGAGGGAAGGTAAGGCCTGAGCGGTAGGATAAATAACTATGTAGCACGAGAACCGTTCCCGGCTTTTAGGAAACTCGTTCCCGAAGTTCCAACATTCCAAATCTTGTAGGAAACTTTCCAAATCTTGCAGGACCTGTTCCAGATGGTTGGGAACTTATTGGGAACTTTTACCCTCTGAAATTGGAAACGTGGGAACTTTTTCTTGCACGTTTCTTTCACCGAGAGCTTCCACACACTTCCACACATTCATGATCGCCACGTGAGTTGTTAAGGACATTCCTATTTCTTTGCGACCATACATATACATGGTTGACTCATAATTTTTTCTCTACAAAACTAAGCTGCAATAAAAGTCTATTTCGTGCTACCTTGTCAAGTTGGTGCACCAACCTCTCTCCACTGCCCATGCTAGAGTATTTACTCGTCCCAATGCTGAATTGCAGTTACCGCTAATCAACAACATATGTAAATCTATTTTGACTTTTTTATATATTAAATAAAAAAAAGTAAATGTATATATTTTACTATTTACTTTATGAATTATAAAACGTTTAACTATTTTAAATCTGACTTTAAAACTAAGTTCATATATTACATTTAAATAAAAATTATCTTGATTTTTATTTTATAAATATTTAAATTTGATTATTTAAACACCTTTGCAAATATCCTAACATAGAATGTCATGTAAACATATAATATTCTAATCCATTTTAATCATAGCTGACAAAAACTGAAAACTTACTCTATAGCCACAAATATAGGAACTGCAACTTCTAAAAGTTTCCACTTTAGAAAGAGTCTACCTTATATAATCAATGACATGGATGGTAATCTTGACTTTATTGCCATTTCCATCTGCTAAGAGGTTGTAGTTACAACTGTAATATAAGGGATAAGCTAAGTTATTTGGTTTTCGTTAATGTTTCTTTACTTCTCTATGTTTCTTCCTTTCTCATGTGTTTTTAATTATTTTATTTTATATTTTTTAATATATATTATTGTCGTTCCCAGCCTGTCGTAGACGTATTCAATACTCGTACCCACGTTCCCGCGTTCCGAAAACTTGTGCAACATAGATAAATAATCTAGAACCCAAATAATCTAATTTTGAGGACGATGTCAACCAATTCAATAGAATATGCAAAGAATTATTAGTTTCACCTATGCAAAGGTAACAAATAGCTGCTTAAGATCGCCCATGCAAAGGTAACGATCCACATAGCTTAAATGAGGATGCTATTACCTTGAGCTACTCTGACCTAGTTTTACTATAAATAGACCAGGTGATAAAAACAAATTGTAACTTCGGGGGAAAAAATATACAAAAATATCACGATTTCATGATCTTTGACGCAGGTTTAGCTTTCTAAAGAACAAAAGGTATGTTATAAGCATAGCACAAACAACATTTTTGGCAACTAGGAACAAATTGAACACAAACTTGAGAAAGAAACCTTCAAAGCACATTAATATCATTCACCAATCCCAAGATCTGTGAAACATACATGATAGGATGGTTGTTATTAAAGAACCCGCGCGAAACAATCTAAATGATGAGCCTTAGTTATTATGCTTCAATACACAATGTTTGAAGCTAAAGACTAAAGTACTGACCAAACAAAACCATGGGTGACTAAAATACTGAGATGGATAACCAAAAAATGAAATTTGAGGTTTCAATTCAATTCCAATAGTTGAGCTGCTTCAGTGTGATCCCTTCAAAACTAAAAATGAGGTGCTACTTAGTTGCTTCATACTTGCCTACTTTTTATCAACATGTTAGCTTTGAAGCTCGACAATATCCTTCATTATAGTGGTTACCAAATATTTTCAAAATAGTCATCACTCTCGTACTCTTCTTCATCTTCTTCAGAGTCGTATTCGTCATCTGAGAGTGGTTCTCGAATAATGTTATTCTCATCCCACAATACGCAGTTACATGTCGCTTTCTTATTCTTCCATTCAGCACCACAAACATAGCAAAATTCAAAACCACACCTGAAAATCCCAACAAATTCCACTCGTTAGATATAATAGCCAAGTACAAGTAAAAGAAGTAACCTCGAATAAAATAGGTTTCACTAATGGTCATTCACGATTGATCACAAACAGTATTTAAACTATATATAAAATATTCTTAAAAAGGATTCACGGAGAATGGAGCTGCAGAGAAGGACTATTCAAAAGGGTTTGTATACATCTTGACTGTTTGACCAAGCACACAGAAAATGGGGACCATTTGTACAACTTTCACTGGCATTTGTTCTCTTACTGCCATTCTTTATATTATTCATGCCCACTGTCAAAGCATAACTGCTCACATCATTGGAGAAAAACGGTATAATCAAATACTGACATTAGAAAAACGTTTAGACAATGTTTTCTAGATATAACACAATTGCTGCTGCGTTAAACAATACCCGACATGCTGAGGGGCAGAAAACACAGCAAGCACTGATGACATACAAAATCAAGGAGCACCACATCTGTGTAAAGTATAGGTTTATGGTATAGGGCATAGATATAGATAATTGCTGCTTTACATACGTGTACCAGCAAAAACCATGGAAAACTGTAACAATTAATCAATTCGAGAAAGACTTAAATTTGAACAGCATTTATTATAATTTATTGCTCTTCACCCGTCTCCTCGAGGTGTTAGACATGAATGCTCTAAATTAACATCCTCTGAAGATGGACACGATATAGATTGCCAAGGTTTCTAACATGGACAAAAAGCAAATGAGTCATAGAGAGTCAAACTTTGAAGCTAGTAAGATGAGCATTGAAGATATGATCAGCCGGAGCATTTGGTAAGGCCACAGCGACTGATGAATCAAGCATTCTGGGTCCACAAAGTCAGTAATTACCTAACGAAATTTCCAGGTTCAAAATGTAATGAATGTGACATGCATCCTAGTAGTGCTTCTATTGTTGCCATGAGATAGACTACAGTATAAAGCAGTTTCAGAAAACAGAGGGTACAAGAAATTTGATTCTCAACAGTCCTCTTATGTGACATGCATCCTAGTGGTGCTTCTATTGTTTCCATGAGATAGACTGCTGTAAAAAGTAGTTTCAGAAAATGGAGGGTACAAGAAATTTGATTCTCAATAGTCCTCTTTTTCTCCTCAATGTTCTGGTGACCTGTCTATTGTACAGAAACTAACCTAGGTTGGGAATTGGTATAGTAGGAATAAATGTTATTTTCACTCTTTTGTATGGTTGTGATCAATTTTTCTACATCTAATTTTTTTCAGTAACAATAATCTTTCTGGAATCTGATAATTTCCTTAAAATCCTGCAGCCACATGATTTCTCTTGTTTCCGTTTCTAATTTTTTCCTGAACGTTGAATAGTTTCTAATGTATACTAATTTAAGAAAAGGTCCAAGTCAACCCAATTTTGCTTTTGCTTATGCAGTTGCACCAGCAACTTTGGTTTGCTCAGTTTATTTGTACGTTAACAATATCTTTCTGATATCAAACAACAAATGTAATTGTGGACAAACTTGAGAATCATTCTAACCCTTTTCAAATATCTAATTATAAGTGTTTGTGATCATACTATATCTTTCATTATTGACATCCAAAATTCAATTTTGCAAAACTTCTCACAAAATCCAATCTTTCCTGCTAATATCCTCCACCCTTTTGGTTGGTGATTGCTCCAAATTTCAAAGAGGCACACTAACTAGCAGTGTCCTATATGATTTAACCTTTGTTGCACCAAGAGAGCCAAGGTGTGCTTTTACATCCCAAGGTGAGAGAGATCTTAGTGTACTTAAGTGACTGATAAATATAATAAAATAAAATAAAATGGATGTCTGATATGTCGTGTCAAAAAAAAGCTAGCATATATCCATCTTGACCCTGGTTCTTTTAAGCACCAACTGATTTACACCTTGGTTTTTTTTATCCTTCTCAGTGCATAAAAAATGAAGGGTTAACCGTTAAGATGGATCTATGCTAATGATATATTTAATGAAGTCACATACACCCTTGGTAGTTAGTAGATTCTAACTAAAGCTACTGATTTTATTTGTTAATCAACTTCTTAAATTGAGTGCTCCGTGGATTGCAATCCATTTATGATCCAATTTCTTTTACATTCACAAAATAGCTGGAAAGCAATCAAATGAAATCCATTCTATTAGTCATCTTTTCATTGCAGGTGTAGTGTCTTGTATTATGGTTTCCCAAAAAATTATCAAAAGACTTTCACTTGCATTTAAGATGAACTAGTCAGAAATCCACAAAAATGGGATTGGTCCAAAATTTTAAAGTGTAGGTCACTGTCCAAGCATACAAGCCATCACAATTTTTTGAGGTCACATGACTGCACTCTGCAATGGGATTAGCAGTTTACACACACATAATATCACAGTATACTCAAATATTATTTCAAAGCCGAGAACCCTGTGAATGCAGTACTATAAGAACTACTTAAGTAGATAAAGTACTCTACGTCTCAAGGTTGCCAAGACTTGTGATTCACTTCAGTCCCTTTTATAGAAAACTAGGTTGATTTTGGGGAGATTACTAATAAATTGAGAATGAATAAACAATAGAATCCACATATTTTTTAAATAAAAGCAATAAACTAATTCCAGAACTCAATACAGTACCTGCAAGTCATGTGGTTGCAACCTTCAGCCAGTTCAATCATGTGCTTGCATTTTGTACACCGCCTCCACCTGTTGTTCTTTGCAAGCAAATGCAACTTTGCATCTACACCGTGCAACAGAGGAGCATGTCTTTGATACTCCTGACATGACATGCCAATGTGCCAAGCAACCCGACATTCGATACAAAATAATTTGTGACATTGATGGCATTCTGTGCACCCTATTGCTGTTGGAAAGGGATGTGAAGATGAGCAAGCTTGTCGTGACCTATCTATTCCTGATAGAGTCATCAAAGCTGAGCAGTTAGGATATGGACAGTATACTTTGTCTGACTCTGGAATAGCTGCCTCCTCCAACCGCTTTTTCCAAACCTCAACACATTTGGATGGCAAGAAGTTCTTACAACCATCTATAGTTAGTTTGGTATTGCACCCTTCATGTGGGCATGAAGGCACACAGCCATGTGTCAACTTAACTTCAACATGTTGAGCCATACAAGAAAAACAAAACTTATGCCGGCAAGTCATTATTTCGTGCATTTGTCTCATGTCGATGTCCTCTAAGCAGATACTGCAATGTTCCTCCCTTGATCTCTCCCTTTGCTGATCATATTCAACTCTCTTATTTAATTGAGTGTCAATGGCCTCTCTAGCTAGTGTCAATGCAACTCTATTGTCACATCTTGGGATAAGGACCATAAATAATTTGTCCAATTTGTTAACCTGATCTACTACCTCCTGGTGAAGTTTACCAAGCTTGCGCTGTCTGACATTCCAACGACCTATAACCTGCAACATAGACAAATATATTGTAATGGAAAATAAATAAGCAAATAACTGTTGACAGGAACATGTCAGAATTTTTGCAGCCAATATGAAATTGCACTGTTATATATCTAGACACAATCAAGATAGTACTGTTATATATCTAGACACAATCAAGATAGTATAAATTTAATCAAAAAAATTCAAGAATTAGCCACAACATGTTGATAGAAAGGATGGACCTTAAAGTGGAACACCATTTGCAGGATGCCAATTCCTTAGGAGATAGGGGGAGAGTAAGAACTTGACAGAGAAGGGATAAAGTAAAAAAGTAGAATTCAACAGAATTTGAATTTTTGCAAAGATTAATGCTTGATGTGGGTTGTTTTAGCCCTTCACTACATAAGGAAACCCCACTGTTAAAACATTTTCTGCGTAAAAGAGTACAGAATTAGAGGAGCAAGAATTAAGGCCAGAGAATTTTGGGTAGGGTCAAGTGATTTACCTGTTTCGAATGTGTGTTTAAGTGTTAGAATCAAAATCCTTGGAAGCTCAAGCCAACATAGGGAGCATCAAGCTCATTCCCAATGGTTTTAACAGAGATATGAGAGGGTGTTGTCATCCCATCTCCAGTTGAATGTGGGATATAAAGTCATTGCTAAGGTGCTATGTAGCGTACCCAGACCCACATCCCTCAGCTGTTGGGGCACAACATTAAAATTTCTTTCATCATCCCACATCTAAATTCCCATCTGTGGGTTCAATTTGGCTTCCCACAACCACATATCGGATTTTTACATCAAAGGCAATTACAGAATTAACATTGCATGAAATTTGCAGTGGAATAGCCAAAGTTTTAACAGAAGCTTAAGGGAAACCCAGATACAATTCATACCCAGGATTATGAATGGGATTCCATCACATAGAAGATCTATTAAAATCTTCACAAAAATTCAGACCAATTTCCTTTTAAAATCCATGTATATAACAGAAATCAATAATTACATACCAGAGATGTAAACAGAGATATTGCATACACAAATAAAGACAACACTTATCTTTATTCAGATCAGTGTCCACCAAACTGGTTACCAACGAGCGATTCACCACCCAACCATAGAAAACTACTGTAGATTCCACCCCTAAGCACAGGCATGATACCACCAGGGGGAAGAAACTCCTCCTGTGAATGGTCTCTAGTCTCACTCAGCTCCCACAGTGCCCAAGAATGCAGACAAACAAGACATCCACCACTTGACTTCCAAGGATCCTCCAGGAATCTGACCAATCCTTCAATCAGTCTGAACCTTCTTCCTTAAAGAAAAACAACACAGGGCAAGGTCTTTCCCTTCTCTGCCCAACTGTCCTTCAGAAATCCTTTCCCTCTAGTGCTCCAGTGCATGCAAGAAGAATCTGGTGCACTGTTTGTTCTCTAGGAATCCTGGAGTGGTATGCCATCGGCTCAATAAGGGAAAGCATTGGCACAGACATAGGGTTGCATATTCACAGTATTCTCCAAATATTATGGACATTGCAGCCATGGATCTCCATTCAAAACCAACCCATTTCATCTCTTGAAAGCAACAATCCCCAGCTAACCAATATAATAATAGCATTTCCCCTGGACGCCACCCATCATCCCCTCTTGTGGTATCATACCCATTTTGCTCATCTAGCAACTTTTTGGTGGATATGATATTAATATATTTATTTTGATGTATGCTTTACGTAACTTAGGCACATCATGGTAATATCCACATGGTGGTGCCTACAACTTAACATGCACACTTGATGTTTCTCCAGTTAGCAGCATTGAGCAGACATTCTCCCAGATTGGTCATGCTGATTTGACCAAGGGGAATGATACATTCACTCACAGGGCCATTTGGCTAGTGGTGAATGGCCCAGGTGCAGTCTTTCTCCCAGCATTAGCCATGCTGATTTGGCTAGGGATGAAAGGCTCAAGGTGCTCTCATATTGGCTGTTCCAGGACAGAGTGATCTATTTTATATATGAGCATGTTTGACTTATTTACAAGTCTAGTCTAATGTTGAATTGACGTAGAGTCTAAGAGGTGTCTGGGGCTTCTTAGTGGGTCTACTCAACATTAGAGCTCTATATGAATAAACGTGCATGTGAGGAGAAGAATAGCATCAAGGCTCATGGACAACTTTTCTAGTAAAGAAGAAATAACCAAGAAGGCAAGTCAAAGCCATTGAACCATTAAGTAAGCCCTGGAAAGCATTGGAGAAGCCCAAGGAAATATTGAAGACAAGAAGACAAGTCGACCCTAGAAGAAAAATACAGCTTGGCCCCATAAGAGAAATAAAGGTGACTTGAAGTGTATAAATAAAAGGTCAAACATTTCATTTTCATCATAACAAAACAACATCTCTTCTCAGCTTCTCTTGTGCACACTTTTCAAGGAGACCTAGCTAAAATACAAGGAGCATCTTGATGGAGGTTCTTATCATCTGTAAGGGTTCGCCATCTTGTTAGGGTTTTTTGCAAAGAAGGGCACTCTTTATGTGCTAAGGTTTTATCTTCATGGTGATGTACTTGAATTATTAGACTTATTTCTTCTAAGAAAAGTAGGATGGGTTTTCTCCCCAAAACAGTGGGATGAAATTACTGATTGAAATCATTAGTAAGTAATTATCAGATCTGAAAAATTGTATTTCTATTGCTATAAGAAAATTCAACATGGTATCAGAGCAATATTGAATGCAGCAATCGACAGTTTCAGATTGAAGTATCAGATCATATCCTTTCAAAAAGAATAAATTTTCAGCCAAGCAAAAAATCTAAATTCTTTGGGGTTCATCTTCCAAGTCTGACAAGCCACACACGTGAAGGCTTGAGTCTTTGACTACAGAATTTGGCAAGCCGCTTAGAAAGTTGTACAACAGTTTTGACTAAGTTTGGCTGCTGCAATTTTTCACCATATTTCAGAAATCTTTGTCAAGATGAAGACTGGTCTCTGGGTAGAAGACAGGTTGGATGGTACTACAAATTTCAGATCCTGGAAGACCAGGATACTCTTCATCTTGGACGAAAATGTGATTCAGAATCATGTAAAGGAAGATGTCTCAAAACCAAAAGGTGTTGAGGAGAGAGCCAGACACGAGAAGAATCAAGCAAAGGCGAAGAGGGTCTTCATAGATTCGACAAAAGATCATTTGATTCCACACATTGCTGAGTTGAAAATTGCCAAAGCAATATTTGATGCCTTCATGGGATTATTCGAGAGTAAGAACACTAGCAAGAAATTAGCCTTGAGGAATCACCTTTGTTATGCCATGATGACCAAAACAGATCAGTTGCCACTTATTTTATGAAAGTCTCTCTGTTGAGAGATCAACTCAAGACCATTCAAAACACCATTGATGATGCAGAACTTGTTACAGTGACTCTTAATGGATTTCCTTCATGTGATTCATTTGTTCAAAAGCATTTGTGGAGAAGAGGAGATACCCAAGTTTGATTGGCTATGGACTGATTGTGTCCAAAAAGGGGGCAGAATATTGTCCAAGAACAGCTTGCTAAGACCTCAGAATGAAGAAAATCGAACTCATGCAGCTAATGCAAGAAAAGGAAAAGAAGAAATTTTGGAAAGAAAAATACAGGTGGAGGATCAGCTCCAGATCAAGAACAAAAGAAGAAGGATCTTTCAAAGATCAAGTGCTACAAATTGCCATACATTTGATCACTATGCTTCTCAATGTCCTCAGAAGAGAAGGAAGGGAAAGCAACATGCATCAAAAGCTAATGTTGAAGAGCATAAACCACAGAAGAAGACAAAGGAATCTAAACTTGATGAGAGTGCAAATGAACTTCAGAAAGAATATTTCTTTGTCTCTGCTCTCACAAGAACTATTACAAACAGTAGTGATACCTGGTTGGTAGACAAATGTGCTTCTAGGCACATGACAGGTTACCAAGATTCTCTTGGAGATTTGACAGAGGACTCAACATAACAAGTGGAACTAGGAGATAATGCCAAGTATGCAGTCAAAGGAATTGGGACAACATCATTTCAGCTAGAGTCAGGAGATTCTCTACACATGAGAGATGTATTGTTTGTACCAAGATTAAGGAAGAACTTGCTCTCTGTCTCAACATTGGAGGATAGAGGTTACAGAGATGCATTTGTGGATGGTCAAGGGCTCAAGCATAGACTCAGCAGGAGTGATTGGTGTTCAAATGGGAGGACTATACAGATTGTTAAGACATCCAGCCCAAAGATTGGTACATGACAGTATTAGTTTATGTGAGTATTGGCATCAGAGATTTGCTCACCTGCATTACAGGGCTTTGCTAGCATTGAGGAGGATGGTTACATGTCTTCTAGAGCTCCAAGTAGAGCATGAAGGTATTTGCAGGGGTTGTGCACTTGGCAAAAATTCCAAGGGTTCTTTCCTGAGCAATGATAGTAGGTCCAAGAGGATCTTGGATCTTGTGCATTCAGATGTATGTGAACCGATGACAACATCATCTTTGGGTGGCTTCTTGTACTATGTGACATTCATCGATAATTTCTCCAAGAAGACATGGAATGTGACATTCATTGATTATTTCTCCCGAAAGACACGGATCTACTTCATGAAGGCCAAGGATGAGATCTTCAACAGGTTGGAAGAGTTCAACGCTCAGGTAGAGAACTAGACGAGAAGATCAAGGTTTTGAGGTCAGATAACGGAGGAGAGTTTACTTCCAATGAATTCAGTGATTTCTGCAACAAGGCAGATATCAAGAGGGAGGTGACAATTCCTTACAACCCTCAGCAAAATGGGATTGCAAAAAGAAAGAACAGGCCCATTGTGGAGGCTATCAAGGCAATGATTCATGATCAAAATTTACCCATGTTCTTATGGGCAGAGGCATCCAGTACAACAATTTATGTTCAAAACAGGAGTCCTCACCAGATATTGGGGGACAAGACTCCTGAGGAGGCATCCACAGGAGTGAAGCTAGAGGTCAGTCATTTGAGGATCTTTAGTTGTTTAGTTTACACTCATGTGCCCAAGGAAAAGAGGATGAAGTTAAAACCTTCCAGAAAGAAAGGCACATTTGTGGGTTACAGCGAAACTTCAAAGGCCTACAAAATCTGCATTCTACGACAACGTCAGATTGAGGTTAGTCGAGATGTCGCTCTTGAAAAGGAGGTAGCCTTCAGGAGATATAGATCCCTCAAGTCCAGTTGTTCATCCTTCAAACTATTAGGAGTTAGTAGAACCAGCAGATACAATGGATCTACCTAGAGATGCTGTAGTGACCAAGAAGAGGCCAGCATGGCTTCATGATACATTGCAGGATGCAAGGAAGCATCCAACTCCCAGGGGTACTTTCAGGGAGACCAAAATACCTCATACGTTTTCGAGTTATATGGCATTGATGAGTCACATCATTGATTCTAAACCTTCTAATTATGAGGAGGCAACATGCCAACAGGTTTAGAAGGATGCCATGATGAATGATTATCGATCCATCATGAAGAATGATGTGTGGGAGATAGTTTCGAGACTGAAGGGGAAGTCAGTGGTGACTTCCAAGTGGATCTACAAGATCAAGCATGCAACAAATGGCAGAATCGAGAAGCATAAAGTGTGGTTTGTGGGAAGAGGAATCTCCCAAAAGAGGGAGTGGACAATGAGGAGAGGGGAGTGGGCTATGAGACTTTTGCTCCAATTGCCAAGTACACTTCAATCAGGGCTATTATTTCTCTTGCTTCAATTACGAATTGGAAATTACATAAGATGGATGTAAAGACCACATTCCTCAATGGTGTGATTGAGGAAGAATTGTACATAAAGAAAACTCAGGGTTTTGTAATACATGGGAAGGAGTCCCATGTTAGCAAATTAAAGAAGGCTTTGTACAAACTCAAGCAAGCACCCAAGGCTTGGTATTCCTAGATTAATGGATACTTGATGACATTGGGCTTCACCAAGAGTGATGCAGATCCTAACCTTTACTATGAGGTTGTTGATCGTGATCCTTTGATCTTGGTGTTGTATGTTAATGATTTGTTCCTTACTGGGGCAGAGAAGCTCATTGTCGAGTGCAAGAGAGAGTTGGCTTCAGAGTTTGAGATGAAGGATCTTGGCTTGATGCATTATTTCTTGGGATTAGAGGTGGCAGAGAGTCGAGACCAACTGAAGATTGCACAAGTGACTAAAGAAAAGGAAGGTTGATGTGATGCCCTAGCATGGATGAGTCTAGCTAGGGCATTCACACTTATTTTCTAGAAACCCTAAGCTAGGATTTCTACAATTGTAAGGTTTTATCAGTTTTGTGAGTTAAGGGTTTAACCCTACCTCATCTTTTCTTCTCAACTACTTCACCAAACCTAAACGGACAATTGTTCTAGGCAACCACAAATTTACTGGTAGCCTCCCTCTTCATGGCTACCCTCATTCTTCTCACGGGTAGCCTCTACAGCACTAGGGCAGGGTGCCCTTTCCTCCCGGCAGCCCTTACATAGCCTCTAAGCTACTACACCAGACTCGGGGCAGGCTACTTGAGCTCCCGAGCTGCTACAGCAAGCACCGAGCAGGCTGCAAATGCCTGTGGGCTGCTGTAGCAAGATCCGGGCTACTTGTTGAGCCCTTTAGTCAGCAGCACAAACCCGAAGGCAATCCGAGCAGGCCACCAGCCTACGAGCTTACAGCAGGTGGGTCCAGCAGCCCTTTGGGCAGCCTGGACAGGGCCCGAATAGGTACAGGCAGCAGGTCTACCCTCCGGGCAGTAGACCTATCCTCGGGCAACAAGAAAAACAAGCCCAAGCAGGTACAGTAAATTCGGGCCACAAGGTAAGACAGGACCGGGCAGGTGCAGTGGAACTCGGGAAAGATAAAATAGGGTTCGGGCAGATAGAGGAGGGCAATCTGCGATTTCTGGGAAGGAGAGAGAATTAGGGTAGCAAGCCCTAATTTATGAAAAATCCCTATCTGGGTATTTGTCTATAAAATTGATCTATCTTCTGTAATTGTAGATATGTGGTACAAACTCAGTTAGAGTTTATGGAATTTCTGAAAATCTCAGTCATCTCATTTACGAGATGAATTACTAATGCTTTTGGGGTTTTTATCCTTTAAAGGATTCCCTAGTGAAAAATCTTGTGTTCAATGTGTTGATGTGATTGATGTTGTTTACTGCACTTGTCATTTGTTTATGTTAGTCTGCAAGTTTTAAAAGTATTCATGCTAATGCTAAAAATTCAACATGGTATCAGAGCTTAGCATGTGAAGAGACAATAAAGGGGCATTGTTGTTGTCTTCCTAGACCTTGGGATATTTTCCAGACTTAACATTTGACTAAGTGGCAGAGATGGTCGTCAATATCTTCAGACAGAAAGAGAAGCTACAAGGTTCAGCTAACTACAATTCCTGGAAGGCTAGGTTGACAGCTATTCTAGAAGAGAATGACTTGGATGACATTGTGTTTAATGTCAGTGAAGGGCCAACATCTAATGCTGGCAGACTTGCTTACAAGAAGAAGCAGGCTAAGGCTAGAAGGATCATTTATGATTTTGTCAAAGAAACGGTGATGCATAACATCACAACTCTAAAGACTGCCAAAGAATGCTTTTGACACCTTGGGCAACTTGTATGAGAAGAAAGCTCCCAGTCAGAAGAGAGTCTTGAAGAAAAGGATATGAACTTTGAAGCTAAACAAGAATGAAGGGGTTGGTTCTTTCTTCACAAAGATTGCACAGGTAAGAGATCAACTTATTGCTATTGGTATTGTTGTTGATGATGATGACCTTGTGCAAACTGTGGTTGATGGTCTCCCAAGCTCTTGGGAAACCTTCATGGCATCTGTCAGTGGACGAGAGAATCAACCAACTTTCGAAAGACTTTGGCATGATTGCATAAAAGAAGAGGGAAGGACTTCAGGCAAGGTAACCAAGTAAGGTAATCTTAAACTTGCAGCAAAGACAAAGGAGTTCAAGGAGCCTTTGCCTCAGCAAAAGAAGGGAAAGAAACCTCAAGGTAAGTACTCTGACATGTCAAAAGTGGAATACTATAATTGCCACAAGTTTGGACATTTTGCCAAGGAGTGCAGGAAAACCAAGAAGAAACCCAAGCGAAGGTTTCAAGCCTTTGCTGCAGAAGCAGAAGACGAAGAAGAAGAAGAAAACCAAGGCTAACAAAGAAGAAGAACCTAGACCAGCATAGATCCATCTTAAACCTGGATCTAGAAAGCACCGAGAGGGATCCAATTTCGTTAGGTGTAAGTTATTTTTATCTTAAATTCTTAAATGTTCATAAAAAATTACACCTCAAACATTTTGGTCTCTGTAGTGTTTGGTAAATCCGGGTTTAACATGGATCTTTTAATTACTTTTCATTTATTTTTATTATTGGGTTTTTATTATTTGATAAATTAGGCAACATGTTTTTCTCTATATTCTTTTTTGTTTTAGGAGATTTGTTGGTGTAGTGTTAGATTAAAAACACATTGATCTCATCAATGTTATTTGGATGACACTCCTTTATTCTAGTCAATAAGTCATAATCAAATATATCAAAATTCTACTCTAAAGCCACACCAAAATATATCTAAATTTTATTATAAAAAAATGTTTTATTATTATATTTATGTTTTTTCTATGTCGGCTAGCATAACGTGACAGGATCTCCCCCATGTTGGGCTGAGAGCACCTCGCTTCTCTCGATGCAAAGAGAGTACTACCTGATTTCTGCTCTCACTGGTTCTTTCACAGACAGTGCCACCTCTCGGTTGGTGGATAGTGGTGCCTCCAGGCACATGACAGGTAACCGTGGAGCTCTCACCGGTTACAGAAAGAAGAAGTTCACCACACAAGTGGAACTTGGAGATTACTCCACTTACAAGATTGAAGGAGTTGCCTCAACTTCACTTCAACTTGACTCAAGTACGATTCTTCATATTGATGATGTCTTGTATGTTCCTAGTTTAAAGAAGAATCTTCTATCTGTTGTTGGCTTAGAGGACAAGAGCTACAGATTCCTCTTCATGGGCAAGAAAGTCCTTCAATGGGAAACAAATGAAGATCTAAGCTCAGCAGTACAGATTGGGATTCAAGAGGGAGGCCTTTACAAGGCTTCCGAGGATTCCACTCATGCTTTGATACATCATACAATTGATCCATGTGAGTTGTGGCATAGGAGGTTTGGACACCTTCACTACACAACTCTCCCAGGCTTGCAAAAGATGGTCACAGGTATGCCAGAGGTATCTCCAAAACATGATGGAATTTGCAAAGGATGTGCTCTAGGTAAGAAGACTAAGAAATCCTTTTCCAAAAGCAAGCATAGATCTAAAGGCATTTTGGATTTGATTCATTCTGACATTTGTGGGCCTATGTCTTCACCCTCCTTGAGTGGGTGTTTATATTATGTCTTGTTCATTGATGATCACTCTCAGAAGTCATAAATTTACTTCCTCAAGGCCAAGAGTGAAACTTTTTACAGGTTCAAAGAGTTCAAGACACTGATTGAAAATCAAACTGGCAAACACATCTGTATCTTGAGATCAAATAAAAGAAGTGAGTATGAATCTAATGAGTTTGATGATTTTTGTCGAGAAGCAGGAATCAAGAAAGAGTCGACAGTACCTTACAACCCTCAACAAAATGGGGTTGCAAAAAGGAAGAACAGAATGATCTGTGAAGCTGCTAAAGCCATGCTTACTGATCTAGATCGTCCCTTATCATTATCGTCCCTTATCATTATGGGTTAAAGCCACAGGAACCGTTGTGTACATTCAGAACAAAAGCCCTCATGCTATCTTGGGGGAAAAGACTCCAGAAGAAGTCTTCACCAAGAAGAAACCTGCAGTTGACCACATGAGGATATTTGGCACTCCGGCTTACGTTCATATGCCAAAAGAAAAGAGGGCCAAGCTAGAGCCCTCCGGTAAGAAAGGTATATATGTCAGATACAGTGATTGCTCGAAGGCTTATCGTGTCTATGTACCTGGACAGAGTTACATTGAAGTCAACAGAGATGTGATCTTCCATGAGGAAGTTGTGTTTCGTAAAACACTAGAGCTTTAAACAAAAGATGAAGTTCCTCCACTTGAGTTTCCAAATTCAGAAATTCAGAGGGAGGAAGAGTAATTTGAGGATCAAATTCCAGATGCACCTAAGGACACTGAAAGTCCACCAGAAAAACTACTTGAAGTTCCCCCTTCCAAAAGGAGACCTGCTTGGTACCAAGAAACGGTACAAGAAGGCGAGAAGCATAAAGCTCCTCCCTAGACTTTCAGCAAAAGCATAAGACCACAGAAGTACTCCGGTCTTATGAGCCAACTTATCAGTGCAAAACCTTCATCATACGAAGAAGCAGCAAGTAAACAAGTATGGGTTGATGCCATGATTGAAGAGTACAGTTCAATCATGAAGAATGATGTGTGGGAATTGTTCCCAAAACAACAAGAAATCCAATAGTGACATCCATATGGCTTTATAAAATTAAGCATGCTGCTGATGGCAATGTGGATAAGTATAAAGCCAGATTCGTAGCTCGTGGCTTCACTCAGAAAGAAGGCATTGACTATGATGAGACATTTTTTCCTGTTGCCAGGTATGTTACCATTAGAACCATCATTTCACTTGTTGCAGTATTCGAATGGAAGTTACATCAGATGGATGTAAAGACAGCCTTCCTCAATGGCAAGATTGAGGAGGAAGTCTATATTGAACAACCTAAAGGCTTTGTGACTCATGGGAAGAAGACCCATGTGTTTAAATTGAAGAAAGCCTTGTATGGATTGAAACAGGGTCCAAGAGTCTGGTATGCGAGGATGGATGGATTTCTCCATAGCTTAGGGTTTTCCAAAAGTACAGTTGATTCTAACATGTACTTTGAGGTTGTTCATAATCATGTCTTGATACTTGTTTTATATGTAGATGACTTGTTCTTACAGGTGATGAACAGTTGATAGAAAAAGTGTAAGAGGAAGCTTACCTCTGAATTCGAGATGAAAGATCTCGGATTGATACATCTTCCTTGGCTTAGAGGTCTAGCAAAAGCTAGGTGAGATCTTCTTGACACAAGGAAAGTATGCAATGGATATCTTGCAGAGATTTGGGATGGAGGACTGCAAGTCCATGAGCATACCCATGACTACCAACTTGAAAAAGTTGTGTGACTCAGCTACCAGTTCACAGAGTGTGGACTCTACTCTGTACAGACATCTTATTAGATCCCTAATGTATCTCGTGCATACGAGACCAGACATACATTACACAGTGAATGCTCCGAGTCAATTCACGTCTAATCCAAAGCACATACACTTGGTAGCTGCCAAACACGTACTCAGATATGTGCAAGGTAATATCACTTATGGACTCAGGTATACTTCCAGCAGTGGAGTATTATTATCTGGATATGCAGAATTAGACTAGGTTGGCAGTGCAGTAGACCGAGAAAGTACCTCTAGTTACTACTTCAGTATGGGATCAGCAATGATCTCTTGGTCCAGCAGGAAGCAGGGTTCCATAGCTCAGAGTACAGCTGAGGAAAAGTATATTGCTGCAAGGAAGCAGTTTGGCTCAAAAAACTTATATTGGATCTGTTCGAGGGAAAGCTTGACTCAACAATCATCCATTGTGATAATCAAAGTTGCATAAAGCTTTCGAAGAACCCAGTTTTTCATGATAGATCGAAACAGATTAATATGAGGTATCATTTCATCAGAGAACTAGTGCAGAGAGGTGCTCTGAAGTTGCAGTACATTCATACGGATGAACAAATCGTAGATATCTTGACCAAGCCTCCAACAGCATCAAAATTCGTGTACTTTTGTGACAAGCTTGGCATTGCAAAGAATGCCTTTCTTGCTGAGAGGGAGTGTTGATTTTTTTGAGCAACATCGAGAGCCATTCTCCTAAACCTGTTCTGGGACCACAGTGTGGACTCAACCTAGAGTTGAGTGATCATTCTGTTGAATGATGATATCTGATCCTTGACCATGATATGACCCAGCTCTGCACTGGGGGGGACTCAACCTTGAGTTGAGTGACCATTCTGTTGAATGATGACATCTGGTCCGAGACCACGATGTGAACCAGTCTAGCGCTGGTAGACTCGACCTAGATCTGAGTAGCCATTCTTTTGAATGGAGGCACCTGGTCAGTTACCAAGAATTTAGTCTGAGACTAGAGACTCAACCCGAGGTTGAGAGCCATTCTCGAGGAGAATGGAGGCACTTGGTCTGTTACCAAGTATTTGACCTAGTGTCAAACTATGTAGCCTATGGCTGAGGCACCTGGTCTGTTACCAGGAAGGCACTATAAGCCCTAGACTGGGTCTAGGCATGTGTGGCACTCTAACTCTTGATCAGTGGGCTTTGCGATCTTCTCCAAGGCTTAGCTACCCTTGGTTAAGACACCTTAGTACCCAATCTTGGTGTTACACAAAGTGTGAGATAAAAGCATTAGTAATTCTCTCTGTTTATGATGATGTACTTTGAGTGGTGATGAAAGACCACCTTGACTACATGTGTTGACCACAAGGGCACTTGAAGAAGGCTAAAGCAAAAGTCAAAAATACATAAGGACCACTAAGGGATCAAAGTGAAAGTGCAAAAAGACCTTTAGTACCATTAAAGGCAAAAGTCAAAATTAGAAAAGAATAAAATATTAATATTTTGATATTTCTAATTTTGGTCCACTTACAGGTGACTCAAAGGGATATAAAATAAGATCAAACCATTTCACTATTATACACACTTGCTCTCACAGGTAAAGCTGCTCCAACTGAAGATTGCACAAGTCACTGAAGAAAAGGAAGGTTGATGTGATGTCGTAGCATGGATGAGTCTAGCTAGGGCATTCACACTTATTTTTCACAAACCCTAAGCTAGGATTTCTACAACTGCAAGGTTTTGTTAGTTTTGTGATTTAAGGGTTTAACCCTACCTCATCTTTTCTTCACGGCTACTTCACCAAACTTCCACAGGCAATTGTTCTGGGCAGCCACAAGTTTGCAGGCAACCTCCCTCTTCAGGGCTACCCTCATTCTTCTCACGAGAAGCCTCTACGACACTCTGGCAAGGTTCCCTTTCCTCTCGACAGCCCTTACACAGTCTTCGAGCTGCTACAACAGACTCTAGGCAGGCTACTTGAGCTCTCGGGCTGCTACAGCAAGCACCAAGCAAGCTGCAAGTGCCCACAGGCTGTTGTAGCAGGCTCGGGGGTACTTGTTGAGCCCTTCGGCCAACAACACAGACCCGGAGGCAATCCGGGTAGGGCACCAGCCTATGGGCTTACAGCAAGTGGGTCCAACAACCCTTCGGGCAGCCCAGACAGGGCCCGAACAAGGACAAGCAACAGGTCTACCCTCTGGGCAACAGACCTATCCTCGGGCAACAAGAAAAACAAACCCGAGCAGGTACAGTAAATTAGGGCAACAGGGTAAGACAGGACCAGGCAAGTGCAGTGGAACTTGGGCAGGATAAAACAAGGTTCGGGCAGACAGAGAAGGGCAACCTGCAATTTCTGGCCAGGAGAGAGAATTAGGGCAGCAAGCCCTAATTTATGAAAAAGCCTTATTTGGGTATTTGTCTATAAAATTGATCTCTTCTGTAATTGTGGATCTATGGTACAAACTCAGTTAAAGTTTGTGGAATTTCTGAAAATCTCAATTATCTCATTTACGAGATGAATTACTTAATCTTTGGGGTTTTTGNTCTTGTGTTCAATGTGTTGATGTGATTGATGTTGTTTACTGCACTTGTCATTTGTTTATGTTAGTCTGCAAATTTTAAAAGTATTCATGCTAATGCTAAATATTCAACAATCAAGAGGAACAACTCTAAGTAGTTCATTAACAATATTAAACCTTGAAATTAGTCTCATACTTTGAAAATACAAATGCCCAAATCACTTCTGACAAATTTTGTGATAATCATCGATCCTAGCTATAAGTGCAGATGGTCATGGATCCTACTTAGGGAAATCATAGAGCTTTACAACCTGGCTTTATAGTCAAAAATATTCTCAACAACAATAACAAATCCATTGTTGATATCCTTCTCAACAAACTGCCAAAATTCAACCTTCTTCCCAACCTAGGTTAGTTAGGGTACAGGAAACAAATTGGCACTCAAACATACATCAACGCCATTTTGGCTCCATTCTAACATTCAATCCTACCACAATCATCAACAATAAATGTATAATCATTTGCAACAAAGACTTGTCCTTATGTAACTTTACATAATGAATAAAAGAAAGAAGGACCCTTAGCCATATAATCGGTACAACCAAAACAACCAATCCACTCATTTCTAGAAGTGTGAGCATGAAATCCCAAGTACTAATCAAGAATGTATAGTTATCTCCACCTTCCAAATAACGATGTTGTAGGTCAGTCGATCGACTAGTGGAAACCTCGCCTTCTAGCTTCCTAACCTTATCCACAAGATCTTTGGTCTTCTTCTAGCTAACCTTCTCATTTCTATACAATATTGACAAGCTTCTTCTTCTCACTTTTAATAGTGGATGATTGATCATCATGTTTTTTTTGGTCGATCCAGTCAATGAAATCCTTATAATGGGAACCTCCATGATCTTTCTCTCAATTGTATCCTCGACCTCTGTCCATGTAGTTCTACCCACCTTCACCCTAAAGGAGATGGGGTTGTTGCTTATTCTCAAGTTTACCTTCATCGAAATTTCTTATGCCCTAATTAGCAATCCACAAAAAGAACCAAAGGTATAATCTTTACTGTCTTTTTTTCTAGAAGCCCAACTAGCACGACATGTCAAAAGGAGACATCATAGGGTGTCTTAGATTCATCAAGATCAATTCTATGAGGTGTCTTTCTTCGAAAAATGCTTTTTCCACATCCACTAAAATTCAACTAAAGCTCCTTCATGAAAGCCCAATAGTATGCAAACCAATTAAAGGAGAGAGGATTAAAAAAGATAAACTCTTTCTCAACGTACATAACCTGAATTTCATGGATGGGATGAACTTTTTTTCCAACACATTTATGGGGAAACCGGAAGAAAGGATTACCTCTTGTTTCTTAGCAAACTTGTACTCTAGATAGAGATTATGGTGGACTTGAATTGATAGAGATGTGAAAATCTTAGTTATGACTATCAAATGAATGGCTAAGATCATCAATTTTAATTCGACAACGCAAAACCTTATTAGACACTAGATTTTTTCTAATACTCAGAATGTCTTTAGAATTAAGAGATCATTTCCTTTAATGGACAACATTTATAACACTGCAAATTTCTAAATTCAAGGTAATGCTAATGATGACGAAAAGAGAAATCATAGATCTTGGAAGTTGGCAAGAGATTTCTATGCATATAAATTGGAATCTCCAAGTGTTTGGACCTTGGGAAGAACAACATCTAGTGCTTCCATAACATTTCTAGCTGTCTTGTTTTACTTTCAGGATTGAATGGAAGGTTTCTCTAAAGAAGGGTTATCAGAAACTAATGACTTGCGGGATAAAATTCCCCGGCACATGGTAACATTCCTAGGCTGATTTCTAGCCTACCCACTTAGGAAAACAGAAAATTGAAATCTTTGTCAAAACTTCAATCTGATTTTCACTAGGAACTAAAACACATGAAGCTGAAGAAAGTAGCATCCAGCATACACTTCTGAAACTCAAATCACATCACTGTTTATTAATCTTGGAAACAGGTATTACACTGAAAGCTTCAAACTCTTCCCTTCACCCATTGCATCCTACTTTGAAAACTGAATTGATAAACATATACCTCTGCCTTCCCTTTTATAGATTAGGATGAAGAGTAGGTACAATGAATCTGGACACATGCACAACAGTGCCTCAACTAGAGATGATCTGAGGCATGCAAGCATGCATCCTCCTTGAGATCTGTGCCTTGACTCATTTAACTGAGCTAGGCTGCACACACTTTACCTAACTGAGGCGTGCAAACTTAAATTAGAAACTTAATGCATGCAAATTCTAACTAAAGTAAAACCAGAAATAGTCTAAAGTGCTAAAGATAAAGGGCATCTAAACTGGATCTAAATTGAGGATGACACATGCATGTTTTTGGCCCGCATGCATCCTTCAACTCTCTCAGCATAAATGCTCCTGTGCCTCATTACTGCTGTACAGAACTACAGGAGTGCTTAAGGGAACTGCTGTACTACTGTATAGAACTCTGCTGGAGGAGGGTTGCTTCACTAAAAGACCTGCACACATGTCACCTCTACTTGCTGGAAGCTGCTGCCATTAATGGACTTGTGTCATACATAAACTCATCCATCTTGGATGGATGGTATTCATAAGGGAGATTTTTAACCTATCTGGAAATAGAGCTTTAGATGGATCAAAGATCCATATAAAAGATCCGATTGTAACATGCGGATCGATCTTTTATCCAACCAATAGGAAGATGGGGAGTTCTCAATCTCTATTGAAAGTTTCTATCAATCATTACCTCGTTTTCATCATACATGAATCTCCATCCCCAGGGATGAAATACTTTGGTAAATAGTATGTCATTTCCGGAGATTGCTCATTGTAAATATAGATTACCTTTGTGAACTGCTGATAAAACAAGTACCAATGGGCCCAATGCAAACTATGCAAACTGATAAAGGCACTAATAATATAGTCAATGCAATCATCAGAATCACAGCAAGGCTATGTTCATTCAACTCTAGATACTCTAGATCCTTTTTTTTCATTTTTTGTCACTCAATGATCCTGTCGACTTGATGTATGAATAAAATGTTGTCAAGATTAATCACTTTTCTTCTTTCTATGTTTTTTGTTGTTTATTTTGTCGGTCAGGAACCTATATAGCCCTTAGTCACTATAAACAATATCATACCATATAAAATATATATAAAGCCAAATAAAAATATCAAACACTTAAAGTACAGTGGTGCTCTGTTGATGTCAAAAACAGGCCAACTGGTATGAAAAGGATGTTTTCTCATGTTAAATATAGGTATTTTTTATCATGTCAAATATAGAAGGTATGTTTCCTCGTTATTTTTCCTCACTCTGCCATACACTTCTTGAGGTAGTAAAAATAAAACAGGATCCAGTTCAAGTAATCTAATTTACATTGAGAAATCTATATAGGAATCCAGATTCCAAGCATTCCAGATTCCAAGCATTAGTAAAAACTACAAGCCTGCTTACTTGGATGTAATTAATACGACTGATCTTGATGACACATTTCAGGAATTGTATTACCCTGATTTTAACCCCTAGAATATATTGCATTTAATTATGTAGAAATAGTTATGAAATGATTATTCAACTATTGTCAAGCCAGATGTGTTGAGTCATGATGACCCCATCATATAAATGTGTGAATGTGCCTTGCATATAATCCTAGCATAAAGCCCAATGCAAAGGCCTGACTAATGAATGGTGATGGACTCTAGAAATGGAATGGGTTTATGGTGTGTTTTATCTTATGTCAAATGTAAATGTGAAATTTAAGGTAACAAAAGAAACATAAAAAATAATATAATAACTACGAAAAAGGTTGCTAATGATCCCACAATAGGGAAAGAGGAAAGGGGGTCCATGAGTAAAAGATTCTTTGGCACATGTAATAGGAAAACTCACCACCATTTTTGCATTGTGTTGTTAATAAGCTCACCAACCTTTGACTTAGGTGTTCAAAATAAAATTTGAAATGTTCTCTTGAGAAAGCACATTTGCAAAGAAAAATATATAATGTGCATTTTGATATAAGAAGTCTCTTCTCCTGTTCTTGTTCATGCTGGAATGAAAGAGGATCTCCCATGTCTAAAGACAAGCCATCCCCATGACTGCAACAAGGACATGGAGACCATGGAATTGAGAGCCTGTGTGAGTATGTATTGATCCAACCGATTTGGTGGCTAATAGAGGATGGGACTCGACTATTATTGAGGAGGAATCCATGGATGCAGAGAGAGAATTGAGACTGGGGAAGTTAGGACCCATTTACCCACATGCAATTGTTAATTGTTGACTATAGATGAGTCAGAGACTATCATGTTGGTGCTACATAAGAGCAATCTGCAAATGGGCTCTTCTTCCCTGCATTGGAGAACTTACTAAGACAGTAATTCTCGAATCACTGTGTAGCAAAGAGATAATATCTCATGCCTGTGTTGTGATTGGCTGAGAGATAGAGGTCCACAGCTGATTGAAGGCTGGTTCAGATGCCTGGAATAACCTGTGGCATGGGAATTGACCGAGTCAAGAGTATTGTGGGTAGGGTTGAGTGAAAAATAGAGCTTAGTAGCTTCCTTCGTCATTATGGTGTTACCGGTTGAAATGGCAGTCCAAGTTGCCGGTAAGCACATGAGGGAAAAGTGACCACTGTCACCTTAGTCACTTATCCCCAACTGCTTCAGAACTCAAAACCTCCTAGGGGAGAGCCCTATTTGACCCTGCAAAAGACACTAAGCTGATGTTCTCTTCTGAAACTTGTTAGAGATCAGTGCCTAATGGAGTCAGGTCCAAGACAAAAGGTCTCATTAACAATAATTTCTGCTCACAGATTTACCCTTTTGTTTCTGATATTCTACTAACCTGTCTGTATATTTCTAAAGTTAGATCTACGATTGTTTCAGATTCTATCAGTATTTGGGACGACTTCAAAATGCCAAAGTCCAGCTGAGATTTATAATCTGGGGCACTTTACTTTTAAATTAGCAGTGCAGTAACTATGTAGGAATGTAATAAATAGTTTATAATTTAAGAGCATGCTTTGATTGTTACTTCACTTGCTATAGTAACGACTGTATTCATTGAATTTGTAGCTGAATTATTAGTATGATGTCAACCCAATGCCAATGTTGGCAGTCGAAGGTAAGGTTCTGCGCATGGGACAAATCTCATACTTAGACAAAAAACAGACATCGCCAGCTATTCCAGCTATTCCATCATAGAGAAAAACTGTTTTCATGTTTTCTTTGTACAATCTTTTGGTTACCTTTTTAATAATCATCTAACTAATTTCGATTCCAGGTCGTGGTAGCTTGCAGTAATTTATTCACTCGTTTAATATTGCGCAAGTAAAATCGGGGGTTTAGAACTCGTGGTTTAATATATCAACTAGAGAAGGCCATTGTAATAAAGCTGAGTACGTAAGTCCTACAGCTTGAACAGTGATCTATATCTGAAAAACTGGAAATAGAACTAGTGAGGGCCATCGTATTTCTGTAAGAAGAAATGATGGGGACTTCCTTTTCGAGGAATACTTCATGGGCTGTGAACACTTCAGGAAAGAAGCCTGAGGCGGGACTGAGGAGAAGGAGACTGTGTGGATGGAGGATGGTAGGGGACGCTACGGCAGCAGGCAGCATTCAGCAAAGGTTTAGGGGAATGAAAGATAAAGGAGGTATCCTAGCGCAGGAGTGAAGGGAGCTACGAGCCAGCGTGGAAGGGCTGTGAAGGTAACGCGAGGGCAGCGTGAGGGGAGGTGTGGAGCATGGATGCCAGGGTGGAAGATGAGCTGCAAAGGCAGCAAAGGAAAAAGAGATGTGATAGCCTTTGGAACAGGTTCGAGGATGGGGGGAAAAGGACTGTAGTTAGCAGCAGTTCAAGGGTTTAGGGAAGCAGCAAAAACTGGAAAAGAAGCAGCGAAGGTGTGGGAGGTAGTAAAAGAGGTTTCACAACGGCGTTTGAGGACCAGCGAGGCTTTAGGTGATGGTATAGGAAAAGTGATCAAAGCTAACCTAACCAAAACTAACCCTAAAGACTATTCTAAGAACTAACCCTAACCTAAGAACTGAGCTAGGCTAAGAAACTAACTTAAACCTAAATCACACCTAAGACTAAACCTAAGAACTAACCATAGATTAGATTTGTGAGAGATATGAGTGTGAAAACCTAGGGAAAACCCTAGCACAAGCCCTATGTAACCTAGGGCTTCTTAGGAGGGTTGCTAACCTACTGAAAAAGGGTCCTAGGTTAAGCAACTAGTCTATAAAAACTAGGGAGAAACTCTGGGGCACCCTCATGAAAAGACGTGTCGTTGATTGCCAAGGTGACAGAAAAGAAGGTAATGACCTATCTTAGGGCAAAGTGCAACTCTAAGGCTACCACTAATACTGAGACATGCACATCCACCAACATCCAACAAAAAGTTAAGAAGACTACCCTCCTTGTGCTTGTGTTCATCCAACAAATCGAAGTATCACCAAAAGCAAAGATTCACCAAAGAATTTACCGAAAAAATAGCTTGCATTAACTAGAGAACTTCTTCAAAAGAAGCGCATCCATCCAGAGAAACCCTAAGAAGGGTAAAACAAGTGCATAGTAATTTATCCCATAAGTTTTGATTTACAAATTAAAGTGAGGAGATCTATTTATATGATCTCACACTCACTTTTACAAATAAAATCTTGGTCGACATGCCTTAAAATAAGGAAATTTGTAATTATTAAATGTCAACTTAAAATTAAAAGAAATTAAAAATAAAATATAGACTAAGGTAGGCTACCTAAGGTATTTGCATCCCCAGGTGCCAAAACACGCTCAAATAAGCGAATCACTCCAAATGAAAGGCCAAAGCGCACTGGAGGGAGGGTGTTATGCCCCATCTAACACCTAGAATACTATAAAATCCCTCAACGACCTCCTCAAAGCACGGAAACAACCTGGCATGGAGGATGCCTTCCTCTGAGGAAAGAAGGCCAGGGAGAGCAAGGACCCACTGACTGAAGGGCCAAAAGGGTGTATGAAGTGGCCGCGACTAAAGACTAGTGTCTCATGGCTGAAGCAGAGGCCACCAGAGCGCGAAAGAAGGGAATGGAGCCTTGAGACCCAGTAGTCAACCTTTAGGGACCATAAACACCAACCCTGAAATTAAAAACCTCTTTAAAAGGGCAATCAACAATGCAAATTAAGCCATAGTACCCTTAAAAAGGACCAAAGGGTCCAGCCATGACCATCGTCGCTCAATAACACCTCTCCTGGTCCAAAAATCTGGCCCTCTCTCCCTGGGGTAAACCTAAAGGTGCACTGGGTACAAGTGCAGCGTAACATATGGTCTTGTAGCCCATCTTGGAGGTAGCATCTACAGTGGATGCCAATGGTTTGGACGTGAATCACTCTTTTTGCAGCCAGGTTTGGTGTTTAACTTATGAGAAAAGATAAGTGTTTAATTATGATCAGTATGTGATTTATTTCTGTTTGAAAGATTAGATCCTTGAATTCTGTATCAAATCTGAGATCCGTTTTAATGAATTGATAGAATGATAAGAATTCTAATGAGAAGCATGTTTGAGTATAGTGGATATTCCCAGTGTTCCACAAGGACGCGTCCCGAAGGGTCAAGGACGCGTTTCGACATTTCTTGCATCCCAGGGACGCCGAAACTCCATGCGAAACATTTCGGGACGTCTCACTTTCAGTGAAACTTGGCAAGACGCAGAGCGAAACATTTCGGTGGGCGACGAAACTTGGGGGGACTTCTTGGCATCCCGCCCAAAACTCCGAAGCTTTGTCGAGACTTGTGGGCATCCCGCCCGAAACTTTGTCGAGACTTGTGGGCGTCTCGCCCGAAACTCTGAAACTTCACCAGGATATTTTCGAATTTTCTTAACCTACATTCAAAAAAAATTAAAAATGAAACAAGAGTTTAATTAAATAAATCATTACTGAAACTTATATATTAAAATTTAAAATTTAAAACATAAAAAAAAAAAATATTAAAAATTAAAAAGTTAAAAACTAAATCTAATTTCTAACCTAATCCTAAGCTATCGAGATCAATTCTTTAATATTTATTTCTGATTTCATTTGGCATTACAAACTTACAAAGTTGTGAAAGTTTATTCAATA
>LPNX010920936.1:8872-56734 GCA_001517045.1 Pseudotsuga menziesii | reverse complement strand
GCCATCATGAGAGGAGAGAGTGACAAATTTGAAATATCATTGATTCATTTTTTCAATCACTTAAAAGCAGTGTCCCATGGGGACGCACCTCCCAGGGTCGGGGGCTCGCCCCCTGCGTTTCCCACGCCCCGGGGGCTGGGGGGCTCCATGCGAAACGTTTCTCGGCGCCCCCTTTTCTCAGAAACGTGGGGAAACGCAACTTAGTGATGGGGGTGCCTCTACACGCAGCTTAGTAATTTCTAACCTAATCCTAAGCTATCGAGATCAATTCTTTAATATTTATTTCTGATTTCATTTGGCATTACAAACTTACAAAGTTGTGAAGGTTTATTCAATAGCCATCATGAGAGGAGAGAGTGACAAATTTGAAATATCATTGATTCATTTTTTCAATCACTTAAAAGCAGTGTCCCATGGGGACGCACCTCCCAGGGTCGGGGGCTCGCCCCCTGCGTTTCCCACGCCCCAGGGGCTGGGGGGCTCCATGCGAAACGTTTCTCGGCGCCCCCTTTTGCTCAGAAACATGGGGAAACGCAACTTAGTGATGGGGGTGCCTCTACACGCCCCCGCCCCCTAAAATACCCCAAAATTTGGGGGTGCCTCTACACGCCCCCAATGTGCATTTCCCCACTCCCATGCCCCCCCGTCCCAGATACTTGGTGGAACACTGCTTAAAAGTTAAAAGTCAAATCTGCAAATATCAAATGACAAAGACTCAAAACTTAGAAGTGACAAACATGAAATATGATGTTCATGTTAATCATAGATTCATATATTTGTTATTAATATAATGATAATCTAGTTGAATCGTGTAATGTGTTTGAACTTTGCATTTACATTGCATTATTGCAAAATGATGAATGTAGTATTACTATTTAGTAATTGACTAATTTGCATGGGATGGTTTGCTAATGTTGGGATATATATTTTTCATATTTTTTATATTTTAAAAAGTTTTATGACTATCGTGTCCCGTCGTCCCCTTGAATTTCTCTAAAATTTGGGGGTGGTCTCCACACCATAGTTACATATATCGTGTCGGCGAATATATCGTCGAGGGTCTAGAATGAAACTTATCGGCAACAACGGCGAAAATATCAGAAAATATTGGCAAATGTTGTACTGCATTAAAAAATACAAAAATAAACATTTTTTTCAATTTTTAACATCTAAAGCAACAACAACATCAAATAAACACATTTCCACATAAATATTAAAATACAACTCATATATAAGATGCATAATATGTCAAATGGTGGATCATGATCAAATATCGACTATATCGTATAAACTGAAAAATACTGAAACGTATAAACTGAAAAATACTGAAATGTGTTCTTGATGGAATGATAGAAAATCACCATGACCATGAGGCATGTAGATAGTGTATAGATTCTAAACCTAGGTCACCAACATAGTATGATAGTACAATGATAAATAATAGGAATCAAGTCATCGACTCCCTAAGGATGATCTTCTAATCAATCTACCCCTTTTATGGGTCAAGGGCACCACTCTTCCTCTAGAAGCAGTAGGTCCAGATGAGCCTAGGGTGGAACTAGAACCTCCAACTGCTCGAGTAGATATTGTGGATGAGGGGGAGGCGAATGAGAGCTATCTCCTCCCGGTCCCAACTGTATGATTCTGTGGAGGTGCTGGCATTGGAATTGGTCGACGTTGCACCTGAATATCAACTTCCTCCTCAATGTCCTCATAGTCATCCTCTGGAAGTGGAACATCAACATCCTCCTCTGCTCCCTCCTCCTCCGACAAATCTGCATCATCATCCTTCCTCCAACCATTCAGGTGCCTCGTCCAGCACAGGATCCTCCGTCTCCACCCTCCATTTGCTAGTAGTGTCAATGTCATCCAATGAAATGGCATCTGAATTGGGTACTTTCTAAATTTGTTTAACCTGCAACCTTAGATTGTAGTAGACATAAACCATGTCATTAAGGCGCTGAGAAAGTAACCTGCATTAGTATGAGATCCATAGTTAGGGGGTGATAAATTATGATAACTTCAAATTCAAAATTGCAATAAATTATATTTAAAATTAATAAAATTATAAAGAAGCAAAAATTATAAATTTAAACTTTAACATTTCTAAATTCTAACCTTCTACACTTCTTGGAGTGTATCTTCTCAAAGACACTCCAATTGCGCTCACACCCTGATGAGCTGCAACTTTGACTTAGCACTCTAATGGCAAGTTTTTGCAACTCTAGGACTCTGTGGCCATATTTAGTCCACCACACATCTACAAAGAAAACAAGGAAGGTAAGACAAATTACAAATTACAATGTATTAAATTTCTACCAAAAAAATAGAAATGAAAGGGTAATTAATTAAGAATCTAAGAGATCAAAATTTGAAAGTTTTAAACAAATTGTACCTGGTATCCTTGTGGTTCTATCCTGAACAGCCATGTCATAGCCAAAAGTGCCACCTGACATCCTATAGATCTCCATCTATCTAGAAATCTCTGCACGCTCAGAGGGAGTTAACACCATCCTCTAAACACACTGGAGAAAGCCATCCATGACCTCGGCATCAAACTGAAAGCCACATGCATAAGAGAAAGCAAGGTTGAGGTAGAGCCCTGCTGCATGAATGGGACGAAGGAGAGTATTATTCCATCGTTCATCAATCACACTCCATAGTTTAGCTCGTCTTGTGAGTCCCACCTCCCCCTTGTCCTCATAGTAGTGATAGATAGCTTCATTGGCCCTATCCATGGCCTCATACAAGTACCCCATTGCGAGATTTTCACCATCAACCAAACGAAGAACCTTTACCAAAGGTTCATTGATGGCACATACCTCCTCCAATCCTGCCCAAAAAAGTCAAATCAAATTGCACCATTCGAGCAATGGCTTGCCCATCTTGTTTGGTGCTATAGACACAAGAAGCCCACTCATCCGAAAGAAAGATCCGCTGCAACTCCATCATAACCTTATGCATAGAGTGAAGAGAAATGAAGGAAGTGGTGAATCATGTGATTGCAGGTCACATCAACTCCTTGTTCGTCGTGAAGTGTCTCATGAGTGAAAGAACATATGTATGATTGTATATATATTTTGTCACACTCCAGGCTAAATCAATGACTTCCTTGATCCAAGGAAGTTTTCCCATGTCCTCTAGAATCAAATCAATGCAATGGGCGGCACAAGGAGTCCAATACAAGCTTGCATACCTCTCCATAAGCATCCTCCCAGCAGCAACATAATTGGCAGCATTGTCCGTTATGACTTGGACAACATATTGTAGACCTATCTCTTGGATAAACGTATCCAACAAATCACAAAATAAGTGTTGCATCTTTAACATAGGGAGATGCATCGACAGATTTGATAAAAATTGTCCCCCTGGGAAAATTGACCAAGAAATTGATAATGGATCTGCCCTTCCCGTCAATCCATCCATCTAACATAACGCTACAACCAGTGGCCTCCCATGATTGTCTGAGCTCATCTAATCTCCGGGTGCAATCAACCTTCTCCTCATCAAGGAGTCTCCCTCTCAAATCATTATAGGAGGCCCCCTATAATCTGGACCAACAGTGCCAGTAGCTTGAAACATGGCATCATAGTAGGGGTTGTTTTTGGCAATGTTGAAAGGCACATCACCCCATAGAAAACATTTTGTCACAACTCTATCCGCCTCTTCCTTCTCCCTTTTTCTTAGCATGGTTCGAAAAGAAGGTTGCCTCGATGCCACGTAAGGTGAGGTTGAAGAAGGCATAGTGGGATGTGGGGGTCGTGTAGATGAGGAGAAGGAATGCATGTCACTTGTGGCTCCCATGGTTTGTGACTGTGTTCTAGATGCAAGTTCATTTATGAATTCCTCCTTCTCGTCCCTCTTCTTAGCCATGTCAAGAATGGATTGGTTTGCAATACGCATCACTTCTGGGATAACAGCAAGACAAACATCCACTGCATGCCCAACAAGTTTGGCAAGGTGGTATTTCAGGCAGCTTGTTCCACCACAAATATCCTTCCCACATAGTTGCAATTCAACCTTTGTAGATTATTAGGGTCAACTGGCTGCCCATACTCCCACATTGGATCCAATGGCTTTGGCATTGTGTCACTATTTAGTTGGAACTTGAAACTTGAAGTGGATAATGCCAATGGAGATGAAACCTATGCCACAACAAAAAACAAAAATGAATAGTTTTAAAATGTTCTTCTTTAAAATTTTGAAAACAATGAAATTATGAAAACATTCAAAGAAATGGAGGGTGGCCTACTTAGAAGGATAAAACCCTATAGGCTATGATTGTAATGGCAAATCTACACCCTACACTAAATCTAAACCTAAACCCTACACTAAATCTACATTAACCAACAAATCTCAAGCAAAAAGAAAAAGAATAAAATAATACATACTTGAATAGATTTAGTAGATGGAACCCCACTTCACAACAATCTTCAATGGCAATGGAAACTTGATCGTTTTCCCCCTTGCTCTCTTGTAGAAAATCACCCAAAATAGGAGTGGACCGCTTCCTCAATGCTGCAAAGTGCAAATGAACCCCAAAGACTCGTCCACGACCTCTTTAAGGCAAAAAATCGTCTTTTTTTTCCAACAGGCCAATATATTCCATCGATTTGCGATATTTACTGAAAATATCGCGATTTTTTTGTGGTGATATATCGTGATATCGGCGATATATGTAACTATGCTCCACACGTCCCGAATGTGCGTCTCCCTGCTCCCGCATCCCGTCGTCACGGAACCTTGGGGGAACATTGGATATTCCCTTATGAGTTCTGGGTATGCAATGGAATTATGTTTCATATTTGCATCTGAAATCTGTTATGTTACACATAACAAGTGAAATCCAGTTGGACATCTGGGAACACTGACTGGTAAATGGTAGAAATTTTGGCTAGAGTGCACCAATGGCCAAGAGTGGCAGTCCAATAACAATACGGAAACCCTTGCAGGTGTTGATCAAGTTGAAGTGACATGCTAAGTCCTAACAATAAACACTCTATCATGTCTTAAGCCCAACATCATTGAAAAATTGAAAGCAGGTAGCCAGTGATGGATGATGACGATCCTTTGCTAGAGGAGAATTTGCTCTACACTCTATTCACTTAAGCTGAGAAGGCTTGGATAGCAAGTGTTGCCTCAACAGCTAGCTAGCAAGAAAAAAACCACTAGACTAGACTCTCCAATGGCTTTAGAGTGCAGCATGGAAAAAGAGAAAATAAAACATAATTTTAGCACTATAAGCTTTATGGTCAATTATGGTCTCACATAGTAACATATCACAATGCTTCCATGGTGTTTTATACAGGCCTCTTTGTTGAACAGTAATAATCTTCAGTGACCCCTGGTTTTGTAGGAAAACAACATGGTGGTTCTGTCATCTGATATATTCTGCAAGTTACTCAACTGTCCCTTATCTATGGCGAGTGAAGTGCAATGTGACATTTGATTTCCAAAAGGGAGTTAAGTAATATGGACTTTTTCATATTCTGGGACGACTGAACAACACAAACTTGGGCTAAGCTCCCGTTACTTGGGAATTACATTTTTGTCAACCGACATGAGGAGGAAGTTGAAGATGCTTGCTCTTCACCTGGGTCTGACAAGGAAGTGCTGTGCTGTTAGCCCCCCTTCCAACACATAGGAGCAGAATTCAACCAAATTAAGCAGAATTCAACCAGACTAGGCCCTTCTGTAAGGGAATTCAGCTAAGAATTTGATTCAGATGAATTCTCCCTCAAATTTAATTTGATCCATACAAATCCATATACAGCAAATATAAACCAAATACAATACAAAATTCAAATTTAATAATTAAGAAACTAAGATGAACTTGACCTGATGACATTGAAAACTCAAAATATTTGGGAAATAAGTTTGGTTGAGATCTCTTCCGTATAGGGGAAACTTTCAGGAACACTCTCCAAGAAATTTTAACTATCATTGGTATGTCTTTTCATATTGATGGCATGCATACTTTTCAAAATAAATAAAATTGGATTTTCCAGCACATTTTTTCTGAATTGAATGAAATCCAAATTTGAATATGGTAACTGTGCTTGAAAGTACATCAAGTGACAATTGCAATGCAGGAGACCCTAATGCATCTCCCAAAAAGGAGATAACAAAACACAAGAATCTAGACTTGTAAAAGGACAAATAATGGCCCAAGTGGTTCTATCAACCAGTTGTCAACAATATTATTGGGCATTTGGCCAGTTCCAGCCAACAGGTGCCTGGTGTTCCAATACCCCTGGGTGAGACACAATAGTCTACGCCAACAGGTTTACTAGGCATGTCATCCACAAATGTGGGTAAGCATCCCTTGAGTTCCGCTGCAAGATTTTCCTTGGGGAAAAGAGCAAATAATAAAACCAGCAAATAAAGTAGAAAAGTCAACTATGTAAAACCTCAAAAAACAAAATGGGAATTTCAAAAGATAAGAATAACAACAGATAAAAACTCGGGTTTTAAAAAAATAAGAATGAAGCAAACAGAGTGTCGGTTCACCAGTGGTAATGACAGGAGTATCAAACTGCCCAAAAGGTTAAAAAGTGTAAAGAGCAGGTGCATGTCTCCATGATTTTGGCAAAACAATTATCCATCAGAGTTGGCACCTAAGCTGAAGGAAATCCGCTCTAAGCACCTTCCCAAGAGATAAGATGAGATAATATAATTTTATTAATGTCCAACAAATGACCACAATAATAGTCCAGTGGGACTGAAAAAAGTATATCCAATGTAAATACAAAATGTGAGTATGTGTGAGAGAGGGGATCATTGTCAAGTGGTAAACCAGTTGTACTTTTATGTGGTTCAATATCCCAAAGAATAATTCGCCCATGATTTTGCCAAAACAATTATCCCTAAGAGTTGGCACCTAAGCTGAAGGGTAATTCGCCCATGATTTTGCCAAAACAATTATCCCTAAGAGTTGGCACCTAAGCTGAAGGAATTCTGCTTTAATTACCTTCCTAGATAAATAAGATAAATCATAAGATATGATCATTTTAGTAATGTCCAGCAAACGACTGCAAAAGTAGGTCAATTGGACCAAATGAGTACATCCAGTGTAAGCACAATGAGGAAGTGCAAAAAGAGTTGGCACCTAAGCTGAAGGAATTCTGCTTTAATTACCTTCCTAGATAAATAAGATAAATCATAAGATATGATCATTTTAGTAATGTCCAGCAAACGACTGCAAAAGTAGGTCAATTGGACCAAATGAGTACATCCAGTGTAAGCACAATGAGGAAGTGCAAAAATAAGAGAGAAAAAGTGGGGATCGAACATTCGCCACACTAATGCAGCAGCCAATTGGGGCTGTCTTGTGTGTTGTGAGAGACAGAGACAATAACATGTGAGTGGGTCTTGGTCAAGTGGTAAAGCAAATGCACTTATATTACAAAGACAAAGATTCAACCCCCAAAGAACATAGTGTTAATATGGCTAATTTGTGATGTCTTGTGGTATTTCATTATTAACTGAGCCTAGGTGATTTGTTCAAGGCACTAGGCAGACAATGCCAGGTGCAGTCCTGGAATAAAAACAGCGGAATAAAAGCACATCAGACAAAGTCGGTGGTTTCTGGCCCTCTAGGGTTTTACTCTAAAGTTTTAATATATAAGAGAAAAGACGACCAAAAAAGCATGGGGAATACCAAGACAGAAACTTGCCTGATTGTGTACTTGGACGCAGTCCCCATAAGCAGCAACATTACGGATACCCAAATCGAATGCAGCCATGAGACCCTCCTTCAAAGCCGAATACTCCGCAACAGCCCTGCTCAAATCAACCCCAAGCTGCTTCCGCAGATTCAGAATCAAATTATCATCCGGATCGTAGATAGCAACGCCAGCTCCCGCAAGAGTGTCCCAGCGATCACCAAGCCCTTCCACATCCTCAGCGCTGATGAGACCTTTGTAATACAACTTAAACCGCCTGCCATCCTTAGTAATCCGGTCGGCATCGAAGGGTTTCTCATACTCGTCCCCAATGGCTTCCCACTCATCCTCCGGCATTGTTTGAATGCTGCGGGCAAATTTAGCGTCATGGCCTTGTCTGTAAATTTCTTCGGACAGACGCCGCCTTTCCTCCTCGGCTTGCTTGTGGTCGGCGACCTCCTGCTGAAATTTCTCGAACTCGAGGGCCTGCAATTTCAATAACACTGTCATGTCCCCATCGTTGCCATCGCCCGTCTTAGAACGGCTGGAATTGCCTTCAGCATTGGAGGCGCTGTTAGATGCTTCATAGTGGAGATCTTGGGTTGTTCCCATGGAGGCCTCGAGGGCCTCCTGCAACTGTAACTCGAAGGCATAATCGAGGTCGCTGCTCGCCGCTTGGGCTGCAGCCAATTCTCTGTATTGGAAGGACGCTGTATCCAAGTCCAAATTCGCCATCCTACCTCTCCTTACAAAAACCGATTATGACAAGGAAATTGAATGAATCATACATTCAAATCCAGAGGATTTAAAAAGGGTTTTTGCCCTTCGACCTCTTCCCGGCGCTCCGTATAGAATTCCGATCTTCCACAATGCCTCTATATATCAGCCTAACGATTCCTACATTTTCTCTAATGTTTCTTTATCGACTTCGACACTCGTATCAATTTTGTGCGGAGGCGTCTTTTGCCCAGCATGACGGTGCATAATTCTTCTTCTTGACCAATCTTGACTGAAATTATAAACATATTTCGTTGGCGGGACGCTTGCCACGGCCCCATGGCGCTTAGTGCGAGTCTTGTGTGGACCCATTTCCTATCTGGGGGAAGTGAGTTTGGGTAGGGTTGGAGTTTGACAAGGTCGCCCTTCAAATCATTCAAGTTTAAATTTTGGATGGTATAGAGTCCTTAAAATTGTTATTTACGGTTTTATAATCAAATTCTGACTACCATTTATTTATTTATCAACCATCATTTATTTAGTTATTTATTAACTAGTATTTATTTTTTATATTACTTTTTATTTTTCATATTCTTTTAGGGATGTACTATGAGTTGTTGATTATTCATTTATCAACTATGAATTATCCATTCACAACATACCATTTATTTTTTAGATCGGTTATTTTTATAATTATTTATTTCAAATTTTGAATAACAGTTATAGAATCAATCTTGAGAATACACTTGTCTCATTCTCGTCCATAGATTAAAAATCATAGCTCGTTACAGTTGGGTTAATCTCCTTGATCCACTCAGGGAACTCCAAAATCTCACATTATCTAAAGCCCATAAATCTAATAAGGTCACCATACAAACAATTCAAGTTTAAATTTTGGTTGGTATAGAATCCCTAAATTGTCATTCATTGTTTTATAAAGATCAAAATCCTAGATTCTATTAAGGGCTGAGAGATCAAATCTCCCAAAATGCAAACCTCTTCTCAAATATTGCTCTTAACGTATAAAGTTATATTAATAGTTTATATAAAAAAATGCTTTCTTTTAATAAAATAACTTTAAATTTTATAAATTATTATAAAAAAAATATTATAAAACTTTAAGCTTTAACTTCTGCCTTTGACCATTCCTAAGAGCTTTACATCTTATTACACAATTATTACTTATTACACAATTCTTTTTTTAATGAGAATACGTTGATAACTTCTTCTTTTTTTAATGAGAATACGTTGATAACCTTTTAAGAGAGTTGAAGGTAATATAAGGTATTCAATAATGAGTTAGCAAGCTTCCTTTCATAAAGCATGAAGTTCTACAAATTTGTAAAAGACCATTGTAATTTTTCAATTTAATATATTTTCAAGATTTTGATCTTAATGCATTATTATTTTGGGATTGCATGTCATTTGACAAAGGATATACTACAAGGATTAAAGCATCATTTTACTTAATTGAAAATAGTCAATGGTCATCGAGCGTTATGAGGATTTAAACGCAAATTGCTCTACAAGTTTTTGTTTAGGAAGGTGCTTCCAACTGGGTATTGTGGCATGGAATCACGAAGATTTGAATCATCGGTTGTTATTATTGAACATATATCTTGATCATTGCCTTGGTTTTTGTTAGCTAACTGGTGATTGAAAAGCTAGATCATGCAAGAGATATTACCGAGATCACTAGTAGAGAGGTTCTCCGTCGAGAAAACTAAGACATTCGCTATTGTTAACAGCGATTTAGCGATGAACCTGACATCAATTTTGAAGGATGATCTGTGAAATCATACAAGATTTGTATGTATATATTATTTCTCTAAGGGTGAATTACTCTGGTTTTGAGGGCATGTCAATTTAATTATAGTTATGATTGTCCTGTAAAAATCATGCTCCCATTGAAGCGCAAACACACACTACACTACTCTTCTTACCATGAATCTAGAATTTCCTGACAACATGACAGATGAAGATGACAAAGATAATTCCTAGTCTCCTATACCCTTCCCAATCTTGTTTCTCTGTTTTCCTCTCTAGTCGGCATAGAGCCACAAAACTTCCTTTTGTATAGCCATTAGCTCTTCTCCGTAAAGTCTATTAGCTCCAAAATAGAAGCATATTCAGAAGACACGTATAGTTTCCTTTTTCATGATTATTATCTATATGCATTAATCTAGTGCTTAAAACAACTCTTGGGAGTTGTCATTTATCTCTTAATGCAAAAGCCGTATTGCCTCTAAAAAGCCAGTTCTGAAATATGTATATTGATATTCATAATCTTTGTAAATATTAATAAAATTAATCTCACTTGGTTCCATGTAATAAATAAATGAAACATCAAAAAGTTATGAACACAGTAAAGTCCTGATAGTCCCGCAGCAGTCAATCCTGAAACCTTTGATAAAGTGCAAAACACCTTTAGAACAACTCCTTGTGCCTTAAAAAGGATTACCATGGCCAATGCAGTGATCGAAACATAAGTCCATTAACAACAACAATTAAACTGCACTAGCCCAGAGCCACCTAAACCTAGATCTTCATCTGATATTCACCTCGAAGTTGCATATCTCGAGTTCCAACCTTTGATACATTGGGCATTTGATACAAGTACAGTTTCCTTTTTCACGATTAGTATCTCCTCTTATTATCTACATGCACAAGTCTGGTGCTTAAAACAGCTCTTGGGGGTTGTCCTTTAGCTCTTATTGCATAAGCCTTATCGTCTCTAAAAATCCAGCTTTGGAATCTGTCTACTTCATAATCTGGAAGCGAGAGGCTGTAGGCGGTGAGAGGAAGCCGAAGGCAGTGGCAGCGGCCGAAGGATGCTGTGGCGGGAGGAGGGAGGATGCTGCATGCGACCGAGGGGAGGATGTTGCATTTTATTTTGGAGGTTCTATGTCAACCTGGTTCTAAATCTATTAAATATTTGGAGCAATTTGGATCACATAGTAAAATTATAATATCAATTTAAATTAAATTACCTATGGGTTGCGGAGATATTCCTTCTCTTTCTTCTCTTTGCGGCAAATTAATATTTTATAATTTTTTATGTATTTTTTTTATTACCTATTGGTGTTTATATAGTAGGTGTTTCAAAATACACGTCGTTTTGTTTTTATTTTAATGAGCTTGAAAAAATATTTACTTTTAATTAATGGTTGACAAAATCTACACCATAAGTAAATAGAGGTCAATATTTATAGCCGACATTTACATGAGGGATGTTACATAATATTACAACATCTCCCTCATAATCGGAAATCATAAGTAAATAGAATTAAATATTTATAGCCAACATTTACGTGAGGAACGTCACATAACGTTACAACATCTCCCTCATAATCAGAAATAATATTTATAGCCAACATTTACATGAGGAACGTTACATAACGTTACAACATCTCCCTCATAAAATTTATAATCGACAGTTACATGAGGAACGTTACATTACAAGATCTCCCCCATACTGGATTGTAAAGTGCCTCTCGACGCAATTACATAACGTTACAACATCTCCCTCGTAAAATTTATAACCGACATTTACATGAGGAACGTTACGTTACAAGATCTCCCCCATACTGGGCACCTCTCGACGCAATCAAAATACTAATTGTTTTATAAATTAATAATGAAATTAAATATTATTAATAAAAATTAAAGGTACATCCACTTAACTTGTGGGCAGTGAACATTAATAGGCCACAAATTAAGGAAGAGAATTGTTCCATACTTTACCTACTAGTTATTTTGGCTATATTTTTTATAATTGTTTATTTCAAATTTGGAATGACAATCATAAAATCAATCTTGAGAGTACAATTGTATCATCCTCTAAGAAAAACATACTAGATGGACCATCTAATATGCTTTTCTTTTTTTACATACGAAAAAAATATAGCTTTTTTTTAATGTGAAAAAAAATAAAAATAAAAATAAATACTAGATAGTGCATCGCCAAATACTAAAATGTATATACAAAAGTCTAAATGTCCAATCATTAGAAGTTTGAAATTGCAATTTTAAACCTCAATCATGAGTAGTTTGAGCTTGCAAATTTAATCTAATTTTAAGGAAACCTTAAATCACAATTAAAAGTAAAGTAGTCTAAATATAATATAGTAAATGTATGTGTAAATGTAAAGTTGTTTAAATTTAAAATTTAATGTAGTAAAAGTATGTGTAAATGTAAAGTAGTCTACGTCACGTCACGGGATTAGTTCAAGTGATTGAGAGTTGTTTACACTAGTAGAAGATTAAATCTATGTAAATGTAAAGTAGTTTATATTTTTAATCATTAGTTTGGGTTTGCAATTTTAATTATAAAAATTAAAATCGGCTCAAGGAAACTTTTAAATCACAATTGCTTGTATGTGTAAATATAAAGTAGTTCAAATTAGTAGTTTAAGATTAAAATATGATGTATGTCTTTATTTTATTTTGGTTGATTTAAAAAGAATTAAAATAACTATATACTATTTTTATAGATTTTTATTTATGATTGATATGTAAAAATTACAAATTGAAACAATTTTCGTGGATATAAAAGAAAAAGTAAAAAGGGGCTTTAGAGATTTGGAGGCAAAATATCTTTCGGTAAAATGTCAAATTTATGAAGAGAAAAATATTATGAAAAGTCAAGGTGTGAAACATATAAGGCACTTTCCATGGAAACTTGGTAATGATATGAAACCTTAATAGAATTTAAGGAAACCCTTAAATTGATTGGTTTAAATGCAAAGTAGTGTAAATTCTCGATCATTTTATTAATTTGAGATTGTAATTTTAATTATAAAAGGAAGGGGTTTTAAGGAAACCATGAAATCATAATTGGTCAATGACTTATGCTCATTCATCATTGAATTATTTTTGGGGGTTAAAATAAGACTTGTGTTTCAAGATAGTGATTAGCGCAGAGAGTGTTGCTAAACCGAAGCCAGATCAGGATCAGCAATCAACCTCCAACATTGGTGCACGCACAACGCAGGCTGGGAGATCTAGTGATCGGGGAGCGCATCACAGGCTTTCATGCAGCTAGAACTCACGAACCAATGATAGGAGTTTGCATCATGATCAAGTACGGGATCTACTGAGCTTGTATTTGGAGATCTTGGTCCTCTTCCAGGGAAGCTTTTAGAATAGATCCACCATCGGATCCGAGTCCATAGGAATGTCGGAGAATTTTAGATGAAGCCTTCAAGGCTTTGGTGGCTTCCACATCTCCCCCACCTATGTCTGCCCTGGATTCCAGCAATGCGAACTTTGTTAAGCGTGCAACCACTCCTCGAATCCAGATCATGTCAACAGCTTCAAGGTTGAAATCCCTAGCTCTGAGTGAGGAAGGCATGATAGGTCAGTTTACACGAATTTGGTCTTCACCCAAAACTATGGATGTATGGATAAACAAAAATTAGATGTCCTTGATCTTTGGGGGCCTACAACATTGTTTTTACGGAAAGGGTTTTTTTACCTCCTTGTTCGAAAACAAAGCTGATAGAGATCTTGTCTCCAGAAGCGGACCCTACTTCATGGGTCCTTGTGGTTTATATCTAAACCATTGGAGCCTATCTTTTGACCCAGAAAAGGATGTGCCATCGGCAGTTCCAGTTTGGGTTTGCCTCCCACATCTCCCCTTGCACTGTTGCAATGATGAAACTCTACAAGCAATAAGGAACTCTCTTGGCAATTATATCAACAAAGCGGAACCAAAGGGTCCTTTTTTTTCCTATGCAAGGATCTACGTGGAAGTAGATTTGGAGAAATGTCTGCCATAAGCTGTAAATCTATACATATACGGATGGGAACATGTGCAAAAGGTAGATTATGAACAGCTACTTTTCAAGTGCAAGAAGTGCCACGAATATGGTCATTTTGTTAAAAATTGCCTAAAGGTAGTTCAAGAAATTCCAAAACAAAATGAAGAGGAAGGATGACAGCAAGCAAAAAGGGGAAGAAAAATGCCTCCAGTATCAAGTGAGGTGCAGCCAAAGATAAGTAAGGAAAAGCCTAAAGAAGGAAAAGAAGCCTCGACCAGTAACCAATTCCAGGAACTGTACGTGGAAGAGGGAGAAATCCCACCCTTGGAAACAATATCAGTAGAAACAGAAGAAGAAGGGATCCATGCATCCATGAGTGTCCCTCCACTGTCTCCCAAAAATGAAAGGAACGAAAAATCTATTGAAGGGCTACAACACCAGGGGGCACTTGGGCAGAAATGGTAAAACATAGCAAAGTCACACCGAAGGGTTTCTCCACAAAACAATCTCCTTCACAAGGATCTCAGGAATCGCATGACATAGCTTTGCAACCAAACACCAGAAGAATAAAGTCGCAAAGATATTGTCTAGAACATGAATCAGAAAGAGAGCTAGAACTAGGAAGACAGAGAAGTCTCAAGGAAACAAAACTTCTCCGGTATCCTAAAAATCCAGGAGGGATAAAAAAAAATGGTAGATCCCGAGTAGGATATCAATTAATAAAGAAATGATGAAAACCGTCTCTTGGAACTGAAGGGGTCTGGGAGGCTCAAGCAAAGTAGAAGCAACAAAAGAGATAATTAAAACTAAGAGGCCATACATACTACTTGTTGGAGGTTTTGCGGTCATATGGAAATAGATCGAAGTATGATTTGGTTGTCATTGATGGCAACATAGTTCCAAGCATATGATCCAGATAAGCAGAGGACTCAGGAGCAAATCCGTAAAGAAATCAACAGTTGGGAGCAAATCCGCAAAGTTTGAATTTGATGGACAGATCTGATGGTCATGTACGAACCCACAAAAGAAATCAACGGTCAAGAGAAAATCCACAAAGTTTGAAAGGTAATCGGATGAATAGATCCAACGGCCAGGAGTGAACCTGCATAAGATATCAACGGCTAAGAGCAAATCCGCAAAGTTTGAAAGGTAATTTGATGAACAGATCCGACGGTCAGGAGTGAACCCGCACAAAAAATCAATGGCATGGAAGGAGTTTTGCAGACGGAAGGTGGAAGCAGAAAGTCTAGAAGTTGTTTAAACAAATGTTGAAAACCCAAGATCCGCATCCCGCACCAGATCTAAGATCGATGATTGGGAAAGGGTGCATGAGAAATCGACAACGTAGAAGGAGTTTTGCAAGCGAAAGGCAGAAAGCGAGAAAGTATGGAAGTGGTTTAACAAAATGTTTACAACCCAGGATCCGCATCCCGCACCGAATCTAAGATCAACGATCAGGAAATGTTGTACAAGAAATCGACGACGCGGATTGAATTTGCAAAAAAGGATGTGCGAAAGAAGGTGGTTGATAAAGTTCTGCTTCAGATCAACGATCAGAAGAAAAACTGCACGAAATTGATGGTGCATAAGACGTCATGCGGAAAAGGATGTGCTGAAGGCAGAAAGCAGAAATCATGGAATGATATCTGGAAAAAATCACATATCCGATATCCAATTTTCTTCTCAGATCAACGGTCACAGAGAGCTCGAAGAAGATCAATGGTGCGGAACCAATACTGCAGAACCAGGACTATAGAAACTTTGATTTGCGAAAAATTAAAAAGTGTGAAAGAAGCCGAGTTGCAGAAAATGACAATAGCAGAAGAAGCCAAATGGCGAAGATGCATTGCAGAAACTCATGATTACTCAAGGATTGGATTCCTTGTCTATCATAAGGAATCGAATGGTTTGATCATTTATGGAAATGGACCGCATAAACAGGTAAAGGGTTAAAGGATAGATATGTATAAAAGGATGTGCATGATGAAGAGAAGTGTGTGCTCTCGGCAGATAGAGAGCTGGTGCAAGGATCGTCGTCAGAGTGGGGATTGCAAAATGATAGAGGACTCTGATTTCTTTTAAGAATATCCACAATAGAGACAATGAGGGGAACCAAGGTGCATAAGCAAATCCAGAAGTAGATCAAAATAGAGTTGGTATGCATTGGTATATATGTTTTTCTACATATTTGAAATGAACATGTTTAAATCTAAGAAACAAGGGTGGTAGGGTGGTGCTAGGAAAAACATGTTTTGTTTTTTCTGTACAAGTTGGAGCCTATACAAGTGGAAGTTGGTGCTTCCACCCAGTTGTAGCCAGAGAATGTTATTTTAGTTGGTGCTAGAAAAACATGAGGGTTGGTGCTCTCCGCAAGAAGGAATTTGCAAACAGAGGTTGTAGCCTCATTTGAGTAGGTGCTCAAATAAAGATGAATGTTTATCTGTCTCTATCATGTGTGTGTGATTGATGATCATCATCTCTTCTGTTGTACTTGCTGCATTATCATAACTGTAAATCTGTAATCAGTAATAATGTTTTAAATATTGAAAAATGGTTTAAGCTTTAGAAATAACCTTTTCACCCCCCTCTCAGTTATTTGAATAATTTCAACAATTGGTATCAGAGCAAGTTCCTTTTATTTAAAGGTAGATCTGTAAGCTTAAACATGACAAGTTATGAAGGGATTGCCTCCAACAAAGCTCCAATACTTAATGAAGAAGGATATGAAATATGGAGCACAAAATAAGAGTATACTTACAGTCATTAGGATTTGAAGTATGGAATTCAGTAATCTCTGATTACATCCCACCAAGAAGAATAAGGACTACATCTTGGAAAGAATCCAAATAAAATAAATCAAGGGAAATGGAGGTTATGTTTGATGGATTACCTCAATCTATCAAAGAAAAGATAGGGCTGTGTCTCTCAGTTAAAGAGCTCTGGGTCGAATTGGAGAAACTTTACGCAGTTGAACAAAGGACTGAAACAAGCTCACCTATTTTCGAGAATGAAAGTGATGATGAAGAATCTTGCAGTTTTAAGGAAAATCAAAGGAGTAAAACCATATACAAAGAAAAATTTAATAAATATGAAGAAAAACTATTCATGGAGATAGTAACTTCAGAATATCATTCAGAAATGGAAGGTGTTTTGGACCTAAAGGCAGAACTCATGAGTGCTCTTGAAGAATTAAAAAAAAAAAAGCAAAATGAAGAACAATGCTTTGGAAGAAAAGTTGTCAAAATGCCAAGAAGAGTAGAAATCAAAAGATAAAGAGTCAAGTCAAATTATTATTGATTTAAATAACCTGCTTCAAGAGGCCAAGAAGATTGAAGAAGACCTAGATTTGCAACTCAAAAGGAGAATCCAAGAATCTGAAAGGCTTGAAGAAGAGATTATGCAACTTAGAAAGAAGCTTGATGAGAAATATTTTCAATCAAAATTTGAGAACAACTCAAGGACTTTAGATGATATCTTAAGTAACCAAAGGCCATCAAGTGAGAAATCTGGATTAGGATATGACAAAGAAAAGAAGCCAGAATATTCGTTTTTCACAAAACAATATGAAAGAAGCTATGATGCTGCACTTAAGAATAAAGAAAGTAAGAAAATTGCTCCTCCCTTACAAAGAACATATATGATGCTTAGAAGACCAATGCCAAGTATATATCAACAAATCTTCCTGGGTCATTGCTACTCCTGTAATAAATTTGGACATAAATCTCTGAATTGCAAAGCATATGGGAAGGTTCGGGACCATAAGAAGAATTTCAGGAAGACTAAATCTAGTCATCAGAAAGATCAAAAGGAATTCTTTGGATATTGCCATTGTTATCATAAGTTTGGACACAAGGTTGTTGATTGCATAACTAAGGGAAAAGATCAAAGTCCAGGAAGGAAACAAGACATAAACACATCAGATGATAGAAGATTAGTAAGCATGGTACCTTGTGGAAAGATGTGGAGAAGAAAGCCAAGTTACAAAGACTCAAAAGAAACACAAAATTCAAACATCAGTGAAGTTTCCAAAGATGATGAAGAAGAATATAATGGTGAATTCCTATTCTAAAAAGGTTTCTCATGACCTAGAAGAGAACCCTGAAATTAGCCTTAGAAGGGATCATATACTAAGGGGGAGTCTATGAAGTTATCATCCAGGTTATCATTCAAAGAACTTGCTACAAGAAAGAAAATAACAAGTGTGGCTTAGCGCTTTTTGTTCAAAGGAAAAAAGACCCCTAGTATATTGACAGTGGATGTTCAAACACATAACTAGTGATAAAAGTAAGTTTTTGTCTCTAAGTGAAAATAAATCAGGAAATGTAACTTCTGGAAATGACGCTCCAGGGAAAATCAAAGGAAAAGGAATGGCAAAAGGAAAGCCTGAGATGTGTTGTATGTAGATGAACTAAAAACATAATCTTCTTAGTGTCAATCAGGTTTGTGACAAAGGATGTGAAGTTGTTTTCACTTCGAAATAGTGCAAGATAAAATATGTACCCTCATGCCAATTGGTTGCAAAAGGCAGTAAGATTTGATAGAGGAGGAGAGTTCAGTTCATGAGACTTCAAGGAGTTTTGTGGTAAACATGGAAATAAAAGAGAATACACTATTCTAGGGACCCCACAGCAGAATGGAGTAGTTGAGAGATAGAATAGGTCAGTACAACAGATGGCAAGATCAATGATGAATGAAAGGACTGTTTCTCAAACATAATGGGTAGAGGCAATTCACACAACTGTTCATATTCTTAACAAAGCTCACCTAAGGGCGAACAATGATAAGACTCCTTATGAAATATGGTTTGGAGGACCTGCTTCTATCAAACACTTTAAAGTCTTTGGAAGTAAATGTTATATTAAAAATAATGATGAAAATCTTGGGAAATATGATGACAGGGATGATGAAGGTATCTTCTTAGGATGTGATGCAAACAGTAAAGGGTACACCTGTTATAATAAGAGGTTGCATAAATTGGTTGATTTTATTGACATTAAAATCAATGAAGGAATCCCTATACAAGATATTCAAATAAGTAGTGTTGAACCATATCAGAAGATACAGTTGAATTTAAAGAAGAACATGTCCAAGAATCAGAAAAAGAAGATTCAAAGTCAGATGATGAAAGTGCAAACACTCAAATAGATCCAAGACAGCAGACAAAAACAAAAGCACCTTCCAGAATCATTCAGAAGAAGCATCCTGAAAGTCAGATAATTGGTGACAAGAATAAAGGAGTGTAGACAAGAAGAAAGTTGATCAAAGCTTCAAAACAATCTTAGATTGCTTTTCTATCTATGATGGAACCTAAGAATTTTGAAGAGACTAGTGAGGATGAATATTGGGTTAAAGCCATGAATGAAGAGCTTGATCAAATTGAGAAAAATAACACTTGGGAGTTGGTTCCTAGACTTGCAGATCAAAATGTAATAGGATCCAAGTGGGTGTTTAAAAACAAGATGAATGAACAAGGAAAAATTGTGAGGAATAAAGCTTGATTGGTCTGTAAAGGGTATGGCCAAGTTGAGGGACAAGATTTTAATGAAATTTTTGCACCAATAGCAATATTGGAAGCTAGCAGAATGTTTTTTTCCTATGCCACTCATAAGAAATTCAAAGTGTATCAGATGGATGTTAAGTCAGTTTTTCTCAATGGAGATCTAGATGAAGAAGTTTATATAGAGCAACCTGAAGGGTTCCAACTGAAAGACAATAATGACAATGTCTGCAAACTGAAGAAGGCTCTATATGGATTGAAACAAGCACCAATAGCCTAGTACTATAGACTGGATAAATATGTATAGGACAAAGGTTTCAAGAAAGGTATTGTTGACAGTAACTTGTATATCAAATATGAAGGTGATAATCTATTAGTTGTTTTGGTGTATGTGGATGACATAATATTTGGATGCACTAATGATTCTTCTGTGCACTAGTTTGCTAATGCCATGCAATCTGAATTTCAGATGTCAATGATAGGAGAATTGTCATTCTTTCTTGGTCTTCGCATTATCCAGAGTTCTGAAGGCTTATTTCTCTCCCAAGAGAAGTATTTGAAGGAGATGTTGAAGAGATTTCAGATGGAAGATTCATCACTTGTCAATACACGTATGGTTGTTGGTTGTAAACTTAGCAAGGATGATCCCTCACCTGATGTTGATCAGAGAACATATCGGTCAATGATAGGAAGTCTCTTATACATCACAACATCTCGTCTTGATATAATGCAAGTTGTTGGAAGGGTAGGTAGTTTTCAGTCTGCTCCGAAGCAAAGTCATTTGGTGGATGTTAAGAGAATATTTAAATATTTGAAGGGCACAATGACTTATGGTCTCTGGTATCCTAGAAAACAGAATCTTCAGTTAACTGCATATTCAGATGCTGATTGGGAAAATTGTTTGGATGAAAGAAAGAGCACAAGTGGAGGTGCATTCTTCTTGGGTGATTCTTTAGTTGCATGGATGAGTAAGAAGCAAGGCTCGATAACTTTATCCACTACAAAAGCTAAGTACATTGCTGCTACCACTTGTTGTACACAAATACTCTGGCATACCTGGAGGTAAAATATGTTGATCCCATTCCTCTCCATTATGATAATACTAGCACCATTAGTATGTCCAAAAACCAGTCCTTCTATCCAAGACTAAGCACATACCTATTAAGTATCACTTCTTAAGGGAGCAGGTTACAAACATAGTAGTTCAATTGAATTTTATTCCTTCTATAGAACAGACTGCTGATATCTTCACTAAACCCTTACCAAAGACACAATTTAAGTACCTACGCCAGAAGCTAGGTATCATATCTTATTCCAAATAACTTGTTCACTTTGATAGGGGGAGTTATGCTATAGTCTTCTTTGGCATTGATGTAAAAGGGGGAGGAGTTTTTTGTTACAGATGATAAACAGATTGATGATTACTAATACCACATGCATCCAAAAGTTGAATATTTCCATCAATGCCAAAGGGGGAGATTGTTGGAGGTATTGCGGTCATATGGAAATAGATCAGAGTGTGATTTGGTTGTCATTGATGGCAACATAGTTCCAAGCATATGATCCAGATAAGCAGAGGACTCAGGAGAAAATCCGCAAAGAAATCAACAGTCAGGAGCAAATCCACAAAGTTTGAATCCGATGGACAGATCTGACGGTTAGGTATGAACTTGCAAAAGAAATCAACAGTTAAGAGAAAATCCGCAAAGTTTGAAAGGTAATCGAATGAACAGATTCGATGCTTAGGAGTGAACCTGCACAAGAAATCAACGGTCAATAGCAAATCCGCAAAGTTTGAAAGGTAATATGATGAACAAATACGACGGTCAGGAGTGAACCTGCACAAAAAATCGATGGTACAGAAGGAGTTTTGCAGGTGGAAGCGGAGAGTCTAGAAGTTATTTAAACAAATGTTGAAAACCCGAGATCCGCACCCCACACCAGATCTAAGATCGATGGCCAGGAAAAGGTGCACAAGTAATCGACGACGCGGAAGGTGAAAAGCGGAAAAGTATGGAAGTGGTTTAACAAAATGTTGAAAACCTGAGATCTGCATCCCGCACCGGATCTAAGATCGACGATTGAGAAATGTTGTACAAGAAATCGACGACGCGGATTGAATTTGAATAAAAGGATGTGCGAAAGTAGGTGGTTGATAAAGTTCTACTTCAGATCAATGATCAGAAGAAAGGTCGCACGAAATTGACACTGCGGAAGAAGTCACGCACAAAAGGATGTGCAGAAGGCGGGAAGCGGAAATCGTGGAATGGTGTCTTGAAAACATCACAGTTTCGATATTTGATTTTCTTCTCAAATCAACGATCAAAGAGAGATTGAAGAAAATCAATGGTGCAAGATGATTGGTGCGGAACCAGTACTGTGGAACCAAAACTACGGAAACTTTGATTTGCCGAAAAAGAAAAAGTGTGAAAGAAGTTGAGTTGTAGAAAATGACAATAGCGGAAGAATCCAAATGGCGAAGATGCATTCCAGAAACTCATGATTCCTCAGCGATTGGACTCCTTGTCTGTCATATGGCATTAAACAGTTTGATCAGTTACGGAAATGGACCATTAGGTGCACAAATAGGTAAAGGGTTTAAGGATAGATATGTATTAAAGGATGTGCGTAATGAAGATAAGTGTGTGCTATCTGCATATAGAGAGTTGGTGCATGGATCGTCGTCAAAGTGGGGATTGCAGAATGACAGAGGACTCTGAGTTCTTTCAAGAATATCCAGAATAGAGACAATGAGGGGAACCAAGGTGCATAAGCAAATCTAGAAGTAGATCATAACATAGTTGGTATGCATTGGTATATTTGTTTTTCTACATATTTGTGATGAACATGTTTAAATCTAAGAAACAAGGGTGGTAGGGTGGTGCTAGGAAAAACAAGTTGTTTTTTATCTACAAGTTGGAGCCTGTACAAGTGGAAGTCGGTGCTTCCACCCAGTTGTAGCTCGAGAATGTCATTTTAGTTGGTGCTAGAAAACCATGAGGGTTGGTGCTCTCAATAAGAAGGAATTTGTAAACAAAGGTTGGAGCCTCATTTGAGTAGGTACTCAAATAAAGATGAATATTTGTTTGTCTCTATCATGCGTGTGTGATTGATGATGATCATCTCTTCTGTTGTACTTGATGCATTATCATAACTGTAAATCTGTAATCAATAATAATGCTTTAAATATTGAAAAATGGTTTAAGCTTTAGAAATAATTGATTCACCCCCCTCTCAGTTATTTGAATTATTTCAACACTACTACTCCAAGAGACAAAAATGTCAGATGTGGAGGCTATGGAACTTTCATGTCTTTTCTGGAAAAATTGCAAAGGTAAAGACATAAGCTCCAGAGGAGCGTCCGCGGGAATAGCCACCATAATCTCAGGTAAATTTCTTATAAAATCAACTAAGGAAATGCATCATTGGCTTTGGACAAAATTTCAGGAAAAGAAGGATTTAACTTCACTATACATCTATAATGTATATGGGCCAACATATTGCAGGGACAAGATAATTTTCTAGGAAGATCTTGCTAAACTAAAGGAGGATCTACGAGGAAAACACCTTATCATTGCCGGGGACTTCAACACCACTAAGTCACAATCTAAGAAACGTGGAGGAACAAAGGCCAGGGACCCTTTTGGTGAGAAGATGGAGGAATTGATGGGGGATCTGGACTTGCTAGACATTCCTCTAAAGAACGAAAAGTACTCATGGATCAACAGAAGAACTAGAATTGGACATGTAGCGGCTAGGGTGGACAGATACCTGGTAAGTTCCACCTTCCTACAGAAATATCTTCTCCGAGCCTCTCTTTCTCTCCCTTCAGTAGTCTCCGATCACAAGCCAATCTCTTTGACTTTATCCCCACCAATAAATCTTGGGGCCATTCCTTTTCGATTCAATCCGATCTAGTTGCAGGATGAAAAAATTCTTGGTTTAATTCAAAAAGGAGTGGAACCTACAATACTTCAGATCTCCCAGCTTCATTTGGGAATCAAAACTCAGATCTGTGCGATATTCCCTTAAGAGATGGGTCAATGAAGGTTTTAAGAACCCAAATCACCACAAAAATAAACTTCAAATTGAGCTAGCCACTCTATAATCCTGTATGGAAGTGGATGAGGTGACTCCAACATTTTTTAGGCAAGAGAAAGAGATAAACATAAAAATATTAAACGTTGCAAGGTAGGTAGAAGAGGTTTGGAGACTAAAGTCCAAACAGATGTGGTTAAAAGGAGGAGATAGCAACACAGAGTACTTCCATAAGAAAACCAAGATTCATCAAAGTTTCAATGCCATAAAGGAGTTGAAAGATAAACATGGGAATAAGATAATAGGGCAAGAATAATTAAAGGAACACACTTTCACCCATTTCTAAGAGCTATATTCTAACATTGGAGAGACAGATATAGAAGCACAAGCATACCTCCTTCTCGGTATACCCTTGCTTATAAATGATGCAGAGAATAGAGAGCTTGCAAAACATATTATGGAATATTAGATAAGAAATGAAATCTGATCACTCCATGCTGATAAAGCGCCCGGACTAGATGGATTTACCATAAACTTCTATAGAGAAGCATGGGATATTATAAAAGAAGATTTGAAAAAAATGTTAAATTGGACAAGAAAAAAAGACAAGATTGGTGGGGCCACTAACTCATCCTTCCTGGCCTTAATTCCAAAAGAAAAGAGACCTTTATAGCTTGATCAATTCAGGCCAATTTCATTATGCAACACCTCGTATGAAATCCTTTCGAAAATCTTGGCCAATAAAATGAAAAGCATCATGGCCTCCTCATTTCAGATTTGCAAGGAGGTTTTGTAGCGAGGCGTCAGATACTTGACAATATTATTATCGTTTAGGAAGCTATAAACTCTAGCATGGAAATAAAGCAACAAGGTATGGCTATTAACTTGGACATGGCTAATGCATTCGATAGAGTAAAAAAAAAATTTCTCTTTGAAATCATGTCCAAATTTGGATTTTCTAAAAGATTTGTAAGATGGGTAAAAGATTGTATCTACAGTCCGTGGATCGCACCATTAGTAAATGGTAGACCTACAAAATTATTCCAAGCAACCAGGTGCCTTCGACAAGGTGGCCCTATTTTCCCATTCATTTACCTCCTTGTGGTTGAATCTATGAGCAGAAAGCTCCAACATTTGCAGGAGTCTAGTGATCTAAAAGGATTGAAGATAACAATAGGAGTAAAAGCTGTCAATCATGCACAGTTTGCCGACGATACCATTCTGCGAGGAGGTGCATCTTCTATAATTGCAAAGAGATTCAAATGTGCTTTATCTACCTTCCTCAAAGCATCCAACGACAAAGTGAATTCAACCAAGTCAAAAGTATACGGATGGAACTGCCCCCCTGGAACTTTGACAAAGATAGCAAGGACACTTGGATTTGAAGGAAACAAAACATGGAATTCCTTCAATTACCTCGGGATGCCAATATTCAAAGGGAAAAAAAGGGCTGTTGATTAGCAAGGGATGATCGACAAGATCAAAAACAAAATCAACTCTTGGGGGACAAGGTGGCTTAACCCTGATGGAAGCTTATCCTTATCAATTCTATTCTCTTTGCCTAACCCATTTACACTTGCTTGATCTCTTTAGATCCAAAAATAATAATGAAAGATGTTTCTAGAGAAATCAAAAGATTTATATGGCAAAGAAGCAGATCAGACAACTCAAAAAAATTTCAGTTGGTGAATTGGAAAACAGTTTGCAAGCCAAAAATTTACGGAGGAGCTGGAGTAAGAGATCCAAACAAAATGAATTTAGCACTTGGAGCCAAAATTCTCTGGAGAATCGTATAAGGAAAAAGAGTGTGGTGAAAGGAGATTCTGTAAAAAAAAATATACGAATTGAAGCAGAAAGAGATGCATGGAAAAGGTTAACCAAGACAAAAAAGGAACTCCGATATGAGAGTTATGTAAGAAGGCATAGTTTATTATTAATGAGTGTTTATACTGGATACCAAGAAGCGAAAAACATATCAAGATATGGAAAGAGAATATAGGACCCANTCCGATATGAGAGTTATGTAAGAAGGCATAGTTTATTATTAATGAGTGTTTATACTGGATACCAAGAAGCGAAAAACATATCAAGATATGGAAAGAGAATATAGGCCCCCCCCCTGCCACTTTCTTGTAGGTGTTTTCGGATCTAAAGCAACGAATGGACAATTTGAAAATTTACACATTACACGACCTCTTAGTTTGGACAGATTGCGGAAGATGGGTCGATTGGATCGATCTCGAGATCGAGGATCAACTCAGGCCAGATTATAATGCTCTCATTTCATTGCTACATGAGTCAGCTCTAGTCCATCGCAAGCTGAAAGCAGATGGGGAAAATTGGGTTTCTACATGGTGAAAGAAGGTTAAAGTGCAATGGACGGTCTTCATAACAGCTGCAGCATGGACATGCAATGGAAAAAAATATGTTGTAAGGACGGTCTGCCAAAAATTAATGTATTCTTTTGGATACTCGCTCACCGCAAAACGTTAACAACAGAGAACATAAGGAAAAGAGGTATGGAAGGCCCATTGAGATGTATTCTATGCAAAGAATCAGAGGCATCTCTCGAACATCTCTTCATAGAATGTAAATTTTCCTGAGAGGTATGGCACCAAGCATACAAAGATCTGCATTTCGATTTAACCCTGCCAACAAATTGGAACGATCTATTTGCTTGCTGGAAGGACTACTACCACGGATCTCTTTTTAACAAACCTGATTTTGTAAGGGCATGGGAAGCTCTCCTAAGATACATCTACTGGAAGATATGGACAATAAGAAACAAAGAGATCTTTGAGGAAAAAAAACAGTCCGAGCAAAGTTTTAGCAGTTGCAAAGACACTTTAGGTGGAGAGTTTATCCATGAGGGGAATGCACAACATCAACAAGGATCCCTTGACAGTAGAAGAAAGAGTTCGGGCCTCCGATTTGCTAGTTCTTCCGCCCCATCTACCCTGGATTCAACCCAAAAAAACAATATCACAAGATTGGCAAATAAGAATGAGCTCTGAAGATTTCAAAAGCCAGTGGAAGAAACTTGGATGTAGTTCTTTATTCTTTGACGGAGCCTCGAAAGGCAATCCTGGGATGGCAGGCGTGGGGGGAGTCTACTTCAACTCTGAAGGAAACAAGCGGAAAGAGTACGCATGGGGAATCGACAGGAAGACTAACAATGGGGCAGAATGGTTAGAATTAATTAAAGGTCTAGAGTTGGCAAGGAACGATGACATTGAGGAATTGATGGTCTTTGGTGACTTGATTATGTAGGGGAAGCGCGGAAACTGACGAGGAATCACAAGAATCCAGTTACCAAGACTCATCATCTCATAAAATATATTGTCAATGAATACAAAGCTATCAACTTCCTACATGTTCTAAGAGAAAATAATAAACAAACGGACATTATGGCTAATAAGGGAGTGGGTCTAGATTGTGGCAACTTAGTTTGCGATCAACAGGCCTACGAGATAAACTTGATACCTTAATAATGTACTTCTCCATTCTATTCCTGGAATGTTCTGCTTTTGTATTTTCCTGCTTGGGCAGTTTGTAAGGAGCTACAGTACTCATAAAATAGGAAACTATAATGACAAATATAGACTAGTAAAGGACGCACAAAGAGGCATGGAAGTGGTCCTCCTATGGGAGCAATTTGTGTTCAGATCACTTTATTATCTAATTCCTCATTTTATATAAAATCTTTTTAACTGTTTTTGTAAAAAAGAAAAAAAGAAACCATTAAATCATAATTTATTGTCTGTTAAAGTAGTCTAAATTTCTAATCATTATTATTATTTTAAGATTGCAATTTTAATTATAATTTTTAAAATCCGGTCAAGGAAACTCTTAAATCAGAATTCTATGTATTTATAAATCTAAAGTAGTCCAAATTAGTTGTTTAAGATTAAAATATGATGTACCATTACTATGTCTTTATTTTATTCTATGTATTTATAAATCTAAAGTAGTCCAAATTAGTTGTTTAAGATTAAAATATGATGTACCATCACTATGTCTTTATTTTATTTTGGTTGATTTAAAAAAAAATTAAAATAACTATTTACTATTTTTATAGATTTTTTTTATGATCGATATGTAAAAATTACAAATTAAAACAATTTTCATGGATATGAAAGAAAAAGTAAAAAGAGACTTTAGAGACTTGGAGGCAAAATATCCTTGGGCTAAACGCCAAATTTATGAAGATAAAATATTATGAAAAGTCAAAGTGTGAAACATATAAGGCACTTTCCATGGAAACTTGGTAATGACATGAAAGCTGAATAGAATTTAGGGAAACCCTTAAATTGCTTTACTTAAATGTAAAGTAAGGCACTTTCCATGGAAACTTGGTAATGACATGAAAGCTGAATAGAATTTAAGGAAACCCTTAAATTGCTTTAGTTAAATGTAACGCAGTGTAAATTATCGATCATTTTATTAATTTGAGATTGCAATTTTAATTATAAAATGAATCGATTTTAAGGAAACTATTAAATTATAATTTATTGTCTTTGTAAATGTAAATTAGTCTAAATTTTTAATCATTATTATTAATTTAAGATTGCAATTTTAATTATAAAATTAAAATCGATTTAAGGAAACTCTTAAATCACAATTCGTTGTATGTGTAAATGTAGAGTAGACTAAATTAGCATTTGCACCAAGAGGTCCAAAAAATATGTCGAGAGGGTAAAAATATTTTGTCTTTTCGCAAGCCAACCTTTGTAACTTATCTTGGGAGATTGCATATTAATATTGGGTTTTGAAATTTTAGGTTAAGACATTTATAAGTGTTGTGTTTTGGCGTTTCGATTTTCGATTATAAATTTTGCAAGAAATAATAAAAATAAAATGACATCAACTTAAAATTAACACTTGCAATGAGTATGCCTAATATTTGCAAATGTTAATAAATTTCAAGCTCCCACAACCAGCAACACGAAAATTGCGAGATGCGAGTTTCGGGAAAGATTAGCGGGATGACATACAGTACTTACAAAAATTATCCCGCATCCCACGTCCCGCAACTGCAAATTTAGGGATGCGGGTTGAGGAATGCGTGTTTCGGGAAATATTGAATACAACTTCATTTATTTTGTCTTCCCGTATCCCGCAACCCAAACTAAAATAAATTACGGAATTCTTGCTTAAAAATAAAAAATAAAAAAATGAAAAGCTCAAAGTTAAGGTAAATTTAAGTTGGAAGCTTTCAAATCTTAATATTATCAAAATTACATTACAAAAAATATAAAATTTCTAATAATAATATATAACTTTGATTAAAATTACATTCCAATAAATATAAAAAAAATCAACAATCAAACCTACTTATTTATGTGAGAATTGCGTATACTTTGCTTCTTCTTCTTATTTTTATTTTTTTAAATTTCAATCACATTATGTGTATACTTCGTCTCTTTCTCAAAATTACCATAAATTGTGTATAATACAACTATGTTCATTTTGCAATCTGAAATTTGCTTTTCGTATTTCACTTCAACATTGATGGCCGATATATTTTGATTCTTTTGTTATTCAGTTGCTATTATTATTATAATGTTGACAAATATAGGCTCCATAAGGTTGAGACCTCTTACACTATGAATCAATCTCTTTCAAAAGAGGATATGTTGCAGGTATTATCAAACATTCGTGAGATTGTGAACAACATTGCCCCTAAAATCCAGAAAATCTGTGATGTATTAAATAAAACCAAATTCATTAAAAACAAGTTATTAAATGAACGAGAAATAACGTAGCCATGGTTATAAAAATTATTATCAAACTTATTTGGTGAGTTTACAAACAATAAAATACTTTAATAATTTCCGCAAAAGTATCGCAACTCCACTTCCGCAATGCGGATTGCCGGTTGCGAAAAGGAGAGCTTCCCACAACCCGCAATCCGCATTGTGGAAGTGGAGTTGCGGAAGGAAAATTCCATACAATTGGGGAAGTGGAGTTGCGAAAGGACAATTTATTAAATTGAGGAATTGCCTAAGGAAAATTCTGTGCATTGTGAAAGTGAAGTTCCAAAACATGTTTTAGATCTCCAACTGGTTCGTTGCCCTGTCTACAACCTTAAAACATGTGAAGGTGAAAATCGACCTTCTTCCTGTGTTTTTTTTACAATGAGGTGAAGAAATATGATGTCCAAACATGTGAATTTGCTAATTTGCTAGACATTTTGGAGACCAAACACCACAAGTATGAATACTTTTTCTTTTGTACTCATTGGTAGAGGTGAATCATTTTCCACATATAGGGTTGTGCTACATTTCCTTCTTATAGCGCTTATAATTTCTTATGTCCTTTTTATCCTCTATATGATCCCCCTGGGCATTATCTATTTTTCATTGTAATTATATCCACATCTTACAGCTTTTAGATTTGCATGTAAAATTCACCACCTACAGAAGAACACAATAATTGACATCAAACCGCTATGGCTCCAACATAATTGACATCGAACTCCTATGGCTCTAACTAATTTCATTATTCACCCAAAACTCTCACACAAGATTTGTTAGCCAAGTTCTAGTGACCTTTCCCATCAACTAAAGAAAAATGAAAGAAATTAGTTGTTTTTCGATTTTAAATGAATGTGTTGGTTTTGGTGCAGGCCATTGTTTTTCATTAATGTGTTGTTTTTGGTGCAGGACAGAGTTGTTCATAATTCCAGTGCTGAGTGGCAGAGTATGAAGGACGCTGCTGAAAGAGCAAGAAATAGGGCAAGTGTGGAGGTCGATGACGTGGGTACAACAACATGTACTGAATTGCTAGAAGCTCTTGAATTGAGTCGCTGCCTATTACTTATGGGGTAAGTTGGCTCTTAATACATTACCTCTCTACTATATGGATATTAAAGCAAACTTATCTCAAGTGAGAAATTTAAAAGAAAAGTCGAAACAACTAAAAGAAAAGTCGAAACAACTGTGATAATTGTGCAAGAGGCATATTATTGATCTCTATTGATGCAAATATTAAAGTGAAGATTAACCCTTGTATTCTTGAATCTTGTCCTTTCTGTTCCAGGTATGTACATGGTTGCCCATGGTTGGACACTCCTTTGCATTTAATACTCAAGAAGCTGCTCAAAATACTGCTACAGCTCTTGGCCAGTTGTTAGTTCTAGATTTAGTTGTCCGAAATGAAGACCGCTTGCCGTGTCATCAGCTTGGATGGCGTGGGAATCCAACTAATATTTTATTCACAGAAAATATTTCATTTATAAATGTGGATGTCTCTCCACATGAGAAATCTGATTATCTACCTCGAAGAGGCAGAGGAGCTGCAGTTCCTCATAGAGAAAGAGATTTTACTTAGTGGACAGTAGGTCTGGTTTTGATAAACCAAGTCTTGCTTCACACAATTCTAACACAACTGATTGGTATGGTTCTGTGGGGGATCTGTTGAGGCTTGGAAATTCGCAGGCGGCAACAGTAAGGGATTCTCCCCAATCAACGTTCCCAACTAGACCGTTGACTGTTTGGTATAGGGAATCCGTCCGGTTTACGGTCCGGCCACCGTAGGTTAAAGTAACAAAAAGGGGGTTACTGGTTGCGGCCTGGTCCACCGGAATTTGTATTTTTGACTTAAGAATGAAATGCAAGTATCTACCTAATTATGCAGGATGGTGAAGGATGCAAGGAGCATTCACAAAGTGATGCGCAGGTTCTTACGTCTCGTCTTAGGCTCACTAGCATCTGAGTCACACATGCAGCAATGAGAAGAGCTAACTACCTATCTATCTACCTACCTATCCCCGGGGAGCCAAATTGTATTTAATATATATGAGTAATGTGAATGTGCACGCATGATAACAGCAATTACAAATAGCTGACATTTACTTTTACAAGCATGAACAATGAAAGATATTTCCACAACCAGATAACTAATTGTCTTATGATAAGCCTACATTACTCATGGTGGTTATTTCGTAAATAAATCAGAAATCATTTAAACAAAGACATAGGTCATAAAGTTAGAACGATCTCACGATTCATGGACACAATGCTGAAAAACAAAGTAGTTCATCTTTCAACTATCCATGGCAAAGCATTTGAAATCCCACCGATCTTCTTTCAACAGGCAAACTGTAAATTTTTATTGCAAAAGGAAATAGTTCTTCTTACAATACGTCATCACCAGTCTTACTGGGGAAAAAAGCCCCTCTTCTCTCTACGCTTCCTACTTTTATACAAAAAGGTAAAATGGTTGGGCTGCCCAAAGTAACCTTTGGGATTCCCAACCTTTTGCTTTCCCAACTCTTCATTTCTCAAAAATATTTTACAAAATTATTAAATTATTACAAAGTTGACCAGTCCTTTATGCTGAGGGTCCCGCCTGACTATCTAAGAACTTTTTCCACGCTGCTGCTTCAGCTGCAATGCCTTCAAATGCGCATGGCTCCAGGAACTTAATGTTAATTTCAAACTTTTCAACTTGGTTCCTGATGGCCTCGATCCTTGCTGGGCTCAACCGAAGCTGATCTTCTAGAAATTGCATGCTAACGGCTGCATGGCCTACCTCGTTCTTCAACACTAGGTCATCAATGGTTCTAATCTGTTGAGTTCTAGCCTCTGCATCTTGATATCTTTTCTGCAATATTTCCACAAAGACCTCATGGTCCGGGAACTCCTCAAGCCTATGCTCAGCCTCTGTTTGACATCGGTCATACGTATTCAGGAGCCTTCTGAAATATTCTGAACATGCTCCCTGTGTCTTTTTTACAGCCTTCTTGAAGTCCTCTGCAGTACTGATGGCAAACTCTACTAGGTTGTGATACTAGGTTGTGATCTCTCTTGAGGTCTTGATGGTCTTTTGCTGGTAGCCCTTCTGGAGTCTCGACATCATCTTCCGGCCTCGCCATTCTGGCGCTTAAGACCTCAAGAACATCCTGAGATCGATCAACGAAGTATGAGGAAGTTTCCATGATCTCTTCTAGCCTGCTGTCAATTTGAAGGACTTTGCACCTTTCTTCTTCTAGGGCGGTCTGTAGCTGTAGCATTTTAGCCTTCTAAGCCAGGATATATTCTTTAAATGGCTGCAAATCGACTTACTGTTCCTTGGCTGCCTCCAGGTTAGCAGTCAGAGACACTAGCTGCTCTTTCAGTTCTTGGATCTGTGAATCATTGGCCTCATAGATGATCTTATGCTGCTCTTCTAGCTCTATCACCTTCGATAGTAACTGATCCTTCTCCTTCTTCAACCCTTGCTCTTCTGCTTGTACTTGCTCCAGGTGCTCCTATGTAGTCTCCTGGGCCTGTCTTTCTTCATGGAGAACCTGCAGTTCAGCTTCAGCAGTCTTCATTTCCCTTTGTAAGTGTTCAAACTTGCGCTTTAGTCTGTTGCCCTCCTCTCTTTCTCTCTTCAGGGTATCCTTCAGTTGCTCAGAAGATTTCTTGTATGACTCCAGTTTAGTCATCACCTTGTCTATGTTATCCTCTGAAGCGTGTAGTATTGCAGTTCCTGCCCTTATGGTAAGTCTTGGATCCACGTCTGTCCGTATCATAACAGCAGTATCTGTTATCATTGTGCCAGCCATTCCTTCTGATTCTACCTTTCTTTCTGTCCTCTTCATTTTTCTCTTGGTATCCCTATCATAATACACAGTATTGAAATCAGGGATTTCCTTGCCCTTTTCCTGGACAAAAGGAACTATTCTGAGCGAAGGGAACACAAGAGTGTCGGCAGCATGCACTTGTGGATCCTGGACCTCTGGATTTTTTGTTTCTTGGGTCTACTCCTCAGTAGCTGATTGTCCTGTCTCTGTCAGCTTTTGACCTTCTGCTTCCTGCCTTCTCATTTCCTCATCTAGCTTTCTCTTCGCTTCTTCAGCCTCTTTGGCTGCTTCTTGTGCCTTCTCAGCTGCTTCTTGGGCAGCTTTTCTTTTTTCTTCTTCCTCACTATGAAGCCATTCTGCAGCTTCCTGCGCTAGTTTCTGGGCCTCTTCCTGTCTCTTCTTGGCCTCTTCTTCAGCTCTGGCTTGCTCAGCCCCTTTTCCACCTTTGGTGGGGTTCTTTGGCTTGAACCTTCTGCTTAGTGCCGTCATGTTTGGGGCATTCTGGAAGACAGATTCTTCCTTATCGAAATGATGGGTATGTTCGAAAAACACCTTATGCTCTTTACAGTGCTAAGCTATTTTGCCCATGGTATCATTTCGCCTGAAAGGTATCTCACCAAAATGGAACTTTGCTAATTCCTCTATGAATTCGGCAGCTTGTTTCACCTTGGTGAATTTGTAGCTACCTAGCTTGAATGGCAGGGGAGGGTATGCAATTTTCTTGTGTTGGAACAAGAAATGACCTATCCCGTCAATGAACACCTGCCTGACTGCCTCTTTATGGACTATATAATCCGTAGCATATTTGGGCAGTAGTAAAGGTGTCTTCGACCCTCCATACATTCTGAAATACATGCCATTGTCAGTCAAGAAATAATCTGCATATTCTTGTATTACCTGCATGGCACCTTCTGACATACAGTCGCATTCCTTTCGGAAAATGAGAGTGTAGAGTGGCATAATGAAATGCTCACAGACCTCTCTATAATGGCTATGATATTGGTGAGCCCCCAATAGTCTGTAAGTTGCATATACGGGCATCCTTTCCCTGTCCTAGATGCATTTGAGACCGGGGAAAGGCTGGTGGCACAGTATGCAGTCTATTAACATTGAGCTCATATAGAATTTGGATTTTTTCTGGGTTTCTCCTCCCTATGTTGCTGCCAAGCAAGAAGAAAGACTGCTTGATACAAGGCTGGCCGAATTGAAGACTGTTCCTTGGGTTGCTACATGAAACATAATGGGCATCCATTCAAATTTGAAGAGACTGCCATGAGCTCTCTCGAAGATCCTATTAAGCATCAAGGCTACAAATCTGTAAGGAGCCCTCAAGCTCGCTGTATCATACTCACTGTTCTGTCTATGTCGGTACAGCTTTCCCGGCAAGAGCATTCTCCTAAGGGTTTCCACTAGGTCCATTCTGAGGTTATCCAGCCAAGCATCAGATAGAAAGATTTGAGGTTCTGGCAGGTGATAGGCCAACGCCACATATTCTGGGATGAATGCAGCATAACCTTGGCCTTCAACATTTCCTATGATCATTGAGCTTGTGTTTGCATGGGGCAGAATCCATCCAATTACCTCAGAGCATGGGAACAACTCTGGTCTGGTAGAAACCTTCATGATGGCAGATTTCTCTATGTTGGTGTAAATGGGTTCTTCTTCGAGACCCATGTTGGGAACCTCCCTACAGGAAATCAATCTATATATGTCATCCCATTTGTATTCAGGCTCAACACTAGAAACACACTGGGTATCTTCATATATGTGTTCAGTCTTTGTGACGACCTCTACCTCTGGCTGTTCTTCGGCCATAGGGGCCTTCTTCTTCTGCCTTTTGGACATGGTGAGCTTGACTTCTTCCTGCCATACATAACGTTGTGATATTTAGGCCTTCAAGGTGCATACATTTACATGACAGAGTGTAGCTCTTTATTCTTTCTATGTACACCATGGCAGCAACTAGTTGATGGAACTAAGATAAAAGTTTGATAACTTGATTGACCATATGCACACTACTTGGTGCTCTTGTCTATGTCTTAGCATGATGCAAAACATTTCTGTATGATACTAGACATTCCATCCACTATCTTTCAGACTGCAAAAAAGTTACATCATATACAAAGTTTGTTTTTAATGTAGTGTGCTGAAACTAGTGCGCAGAATTCCATGACCCTATCTGTGCCTAGCATGGACCAACTCAGTCTCATGCAGTAAAGTGAGTAATATACTAATGCGGCATGATGTTAAAACTTCATCGATTCGTAAGGCAAATGCATGTACATCAAACGTAAGGTGCAGCGTTCATCAATTTATCAATCTGGTCTATTGCACAGCAAACGAAAAAAAGGGAAAAAATATCCAGATTACGCTAGCCGCCTAGGTTTTCTACATTAAACACTTTGACCACAATGCCGCTCGCGGAGGATAATTACATCAACTCGAATGTATGTTGCGGGAATTAACCTCATTTTTTTGCACATGATGCTTTCATCAAACCCACTATCCATGCTACCTTCAAATCGGAAACCATAGCAACGGCACAGCCCTCTTAACCACCTAGGGTTCCAGACAACCGAGAACCGCTGGACTGCGTGAGCAATACAGGCGGGGTTCAAAATACCGGGCAAATGGGAAAAAAAAATCGCCCACTAGAGGAACCACGAGAAAAACCCACCACAAAACTCTTCCTGGACCTCATCATCATACCAGGGGCACCTAGGTGCAGGCGGCGTAACAGCCGCCCGCACCAAGCCTCCGCCTACTCTGTGCGGGGCTCGCCAACAAAGGTCGGGGTCCAAAAAATAATTATTCCGCAGGTTTTAAAAGAAAAACGCCCCTCGACCGCAAACAGTCAATCTAAAAACGACTCCCCGACACATAGGCGCGAAACGCATGGCGGACAAGAAGAAACGACTAGGGAAAACCTAACCATGGGTAGACCCCCGTACGCATGCGAAACCGACTTGCTAGAATACCTAACCGCAGCAATCAAAACCTTGAACAGAACGAGTCATGGAAAGAATGGCCTACCTGGCAGCGACGCGTAGCTGACGAGGCAAGAATGGTCGGGCTCCCTCAAATGCCACCTGGACGCGAGTACAGGCACGGTGATCCAAGAGCTTCGGGAGGGCGATAGCGCAAGAATATCACGACAGCTCGAGCAACATAAAACGAATAAAAAAATCCCAATGCCCTTCGCACAATATATAAAAAAGTTCGCACGTGGGAAGAGTCAAAGGATCGGGCGTGAAAGAAATCTGGATCGGAAGGTGAGAACTCGGGACCCTCCGCAACGATGAAAAACCACAACATTAACCTGTCCGGAACGGTGAGCGAGGTTTGTAAAGAAAGTGATCGGATGGCGGAGGGAACCTGGATCGGAAGCCAAAATGAACTCCCTTCCAGAACGGTGGAAATTTAACACCGTCCATAAAGTCGGCAGTCAAACGATTCTCCCCTTCGCAACGGCGGGACTTTAAAGTTCAAACTCATCCGCAACGGTGAAAATTAACACGGTAAGAGGCTCCGACTTAAATCTTGAAATCAGTCGACAACACATAAGTCGGGAGAAAACCGGAAGTCACAATTAAAGCCCACCCGCAACGGCGGGATAAAGGATCAAAGGGGCATCCGATGCCCAAGCAAAAACAAACGCCCGCTGCGAAAAACCAATGGGTCGGCAATCGGAAGGTTTTGCAATCGGGAGGTGAAACTTGAAACCATCCGCAACGGCGGAAAACCAAAACGAAAAAGCTTCCGATTCCAGCAAGCTTCAAATGCGTTCAACAGCAACAAACCAGCAGGTCAAAACCGTAATTAAATCAAGTAGTAGAGCAACCCTGACATTAAAACAAACGTTCTGAGAAATCATTGCATCAAAGTAGGGAAGGAAAAACAGGCTAATCCAAAAAAAGGAGGGTCCTAAATTTTTTTAGAATTTTGGGAAAACAAATGTTGCAGCTGCAACAATTGGCGACTACCTGGTGAACCCCAAATTTTTGAATTAACTCTTTTTCCAGTGCAAGACCGTCTGAATAAAGTTGAAATCTTCTAGATGTCTTTATCCTCGGGCTAGCCAGTTTAAGCATTTAAACCATTGAGAAGTAGTCTTAATCTTTGGGGAAAAAGGTAACATAGAAATATTGCCATTCTGAATAACTCTTTTGAGGCCAAATATGTGAGGTTTATTTTTCCTGTCCTTAGGTAGTTTCCAGCTTGGACACCACAGGATCGTAACAGATAGTATGCAGTATAATCCTTTTGTTCCTCATTCCCATGCCAATTTGCACTTTTGTGCTATTTGAATTTTAATTCCTTTGATATGAGTCCTCCTGCAGGCTTTTCTTACTGAATTTTAATTCAGGATCCTCTATCCCATAGTGTCCTTTTGTGTGAACAAGATACTTCATATTTTAATTCACGGACGGAGAGGATCTTGTGGCCATTTAGCATTTCATGCTTGTCAAGCTTTGTTTTGGTATGTCTTATTCCTTTCAGGAGTTTTGACTCTTGATAGCTTTTAGCTTTTCTGACATTATGGCATGGGATCATTTATATATGATATACTGTCTTACTCTGCTTCCTTTCCGTGGATCTTATGCTGTCACCCCCTTGGACCTTAAAATGTGAGGTGGACGGAGCCTCGAAATAGTATTCCAGACCTCTTTTACTTTTGAGTTATTTACAAGGGTTAAGTAAGACTTCAATGAATGCCTGCCAGTTAGGAATTACAGTTACTATAAGACATTCTATGCTTTAAAGTGCAGTCTTTCACTCAAGATTTTAGTTAATAAAGAACTCTGCTGTTTCCATTGCAACCAAAAGTTTGCCTCTTTATTCAAAACCAAAAGGAAAGATAGCAAAGTACTAAACCAAAAGAAAAAGAAACATCAACAAAGCAAATAACCAAAAGAAAGAAAAACATCAAAGCATTAAAGCGAGAAAACCGCACCTAGTATTAGGAAACAAAACAATTTATTTATGTACAACAGGAGAGAGAAAACAAAAAATTTGCCCATTTCAGAAAATCTTTAAAACTAGGGAGCTAAGGAATAAGCTGGATTTTTTAGATATGAGTCATCTAGCCATGGTCTAATTGTGCTGTTATTGAAATGGAACCCATATCTAAAACCCTGCAATCATCACTTTCAGCCTGAGGGAGTTGAAGGAGCTCAGGCTGAGCGTCCATCATAGGACTGGCCCTTTTTGAGGAATGATGTCTTAGCTTAAGCTCAGTCAGGTAGTTTCCCAGGATAGAATCAACAGACTCATTGCCTTCTCTTAACTTAGTGACAATATACTTCATGTATGGTTCTCTCAGAATTTTTATTGGATTTGGGGTACCCTTGAGAGGCAACAACAGGTGAGACCAATCTGAAGCAAAATAACCTTTCAACTTGGCAACCCAATCTCAGTTGAGAATGAGCCCATACCCCCTTGGTATGTTAGCCACCATAATATCAATAAATTGACATATCTTATTGTTTGCAGCCAAACAAATGAGGACATTTTTCATTTCTCCCACCACCTTGACACCTGTGCGATCTAATTGCGTTACTTCGCGAGGTGTGGACTCTAGCTGTCCATTAATATTTTTACAAATCTCAAGGGGCATCACATTCACTGCTGCTCCAGAGTCCACCAAGCAGTTATGCACATTATAACTCAGCATTTCTAGAGTCAAAAGAAAAGGTGGGGTGTCAAGGTTTTCTTTCCAACCTGATTCTTGGTCTTCTTCCCCTAGTTGGTTTTGAGTAGGTATATCCTTTGCTAGCTCTTGAGTTTCATCAAAGTTTTCCCCACTAACACTTGTTTGTTCTTCTAAAAGTTTGATAGTCTCAGTGATCGGCTCGGTCCTTTGGTTGAGGGTATTGTTCTTATGCGTTTTGCCCTTGTCCAGTTTCTTAACATTTTCCTGCCACTTGTTAATTTTGGAAACCATTGCATTGTCTTGGCCTACGACTCTCATGCCCTTCGTAGTTGTAGATGTGCATTCAGATTTAGGAGTGTCATTTTCCATGTCAAAAAGTGAAATACAATTCCATGAGAACATAGTATCATCCTCTGGTTTTCTTATGATCTGTTTCTCCTTTTCCTCCTCACCACTGTCCTTAATCAATTTAGGATCCAACAACTTATTCATCACTAATGTCATTGAATGTAACCATTGAGGACACTTCTTCTCAGAATGAGGTTGTTGGTGAAAGGTACAGAAATTATCCCCTCCTACTTCTGTTATGTTTATTGATGCCGAATTAGGGGGAGGGACTTGCCATTGGTCATTGTTTTCTCTTTTCGGATAGTGAGGCATATAGGATTTCTGAATGTCCCTTTCCCTTTCTAGATCTATTATTCGGTTGGATAATTTCTAGAGCATTTTCATCATTCCCTGATAATCATGTGATTGATCTTCTCTAGGTTTAGACAGTAGTGAGATTCTTCTGGCAGTAATCTTGTCTTCAAGTGGATCCGGATAATCTTCTACACTCTCACTTTCAGCCTCTACCCTTTCAGCCTCTTCATAAGTTTCTACCAGGGTAGGCTTGAGTTTCATCTTGGCAAACATGGCCAGCTCAAGCCCTAGGGCTGAGCTGTAATACTCAATTAAAACCTTGTTCGAGGGTCTGTCTACTGCAGAAAAGTTTTTTAGGTACAATGAAAATCTCTGAGTGAAACTATGTACCTTTTCATTCTTCTCTTTTCTTAACCGACCAAGACCTTTCATTAATGAGGCATGTGTCTTTTGGGCTGTGTATTTACTTCTGAAAACTCTTTCAAAGGTGTTCCAATTAGGAATGGAGTTTGCAGGCAGACTGAAATACCAAGATGCTGCTGCTCCTTTCAGAGTGTGCGGAAACAGCCTACAGACCACATCTTCATACTCCCCAGCCCTTAGCCCTTCTGATGCTAGGTAGAAGCTTTGAAGGTGATCGTCTACAACAATCCCTTCCTCGGGGTCGAACTTAGGCAAGAGCTTGTCAAAGGCTGGAGGTAGATTATGCAAAGGAGGTGTTAAGTTCAGAGGGGACCTAGCTCTCCATGCTGACAGAGGGTTGGGTTGATTACCAGCCATGATCAGGTGGTAAACGAATAAGCCACTGGAAAGAACAGTCCTTCAAGGATAGTACCGGAATTTGCAAATACTTGGGTTAGGTTGAAAGCTTCAAAACATCTACTGGTAGGATAGTCTCGGGAAATTTAGTTCCACGGCCAGCCACTTACTGGCGGCCCTCCTTCTAGCGCCAAATCTGTTGCCGCCTGCAAATTCCCTTATTGTTGCCGCCTGCGAATTTCCAGGCCTCAACAGGTTTCATTAAAAAGTAGAGAGTGTGGCACTGAAAAATGATATCAGTGACTTTTATGTGGTGGCAATTGATTCTGGAGTTTCGCGCCGGCCTCCTATTGGTAAAAGGTCTGCCGATCAATTGCACTATCCAAAGTTGGTGGAGCTTCTTCTAAACAGTACGGAATTTTCATCAAATTTTCTTTATGAAATATCTGGGGAGAGACTTGGCTCTCAAAATTTAGGTGAAACTGCAGGAAATTTAGATTCTTCTTCTTTGGAAAGTGTTGACCAAGTAAAAATTGTTCAGGAGTATAGAGTTGGTTTTCATGGTGCTCTGAGAGAAATGCAAAGTTTACATGTTTTCTTAGTAAAACTTCACTAGAAGTTGGATGCGTTGTTGAGAACATTTGTGTCGATTATTAGCAAAATTCCACATGGTAATGAAGATAAGGAAGATTTTGGGGCTGTTGAATTCTGTTCAACCCCATCATTTCAAAGTAGTTGTCATTCTCCAGCTATGTATAAAGAATTTGATGCTAGTGCAGAAACTAAAGATGCTGCATTGAATGAGGGCGCTAGTCCTCCAGATCTCTCAGGAAAACCATCATTGAAATCTCCTTTCAAGGACAGCTCACCAGAAACAGTGTCGCCAGTGACCTGAGATAACTTGCACGAAAGACATTCCAAGGGCAATGGAGATCCTCTTCACAGCATGCGTCTAACTTTAAAGTTGAAGGACTTCAATAAGAGTTTAAAGGTTTGATTATTATATTCAATAACATACATGCATGCTTATTTTTAACATGTATTGACCATCTTACTCTATAGATAAGAGGGATTCATTCTGAGACACCAACGTCTGCAGGTGGATGGCGAAATAAATAAGGAATTGGAAGTTTGGAATGAGTCTATGAGAGTAGAAGCAATAATGTTTTGTCAAGAAAATGGTTTCAACACAGGCTTTTTTGAGGGTGGATATAATCGAGATAATCGTACTGCAATGGACAAGTATGAGTTAAAGGTAATGGGTCTGTAAAGATATTTCTTATGCGTTTTGATTGGAGACATTACTGTTTTGGACAATGTCGTGAATTAGGGATGGGGTAGCATCGAACACCAGGGTCTTTCATCCTTTACTATGCTTTACATAATTACTAAGAAAAAATGAGAAATAGAACTCGACTCATAGTTTCATCTATGGTGCTTGTGACCTTGCCCTGTGGTGTGAAATCCAACATTCATGTATTTTAATTTTTGAAATCCGTTGTAGAAAGCTGGATAGGTATTCATTATATGTACTGAAGAAAAGAAATTGCTAATGGCTTCTAGACATCAGTTTTGGATTCTAATTACCATTATAAAACGCAACTCCACTTCCACAAATTATAACTATAACCAATTAGTATGGATACCATTATAAAACTGATTATGGATACCATTATAAGACGCAAGATCATTTATAAAACTCAAGGATCAGTTTACCATTATAAAACGCAACTCCATTTCCGCAAATTATAACTATACATCATTCTCTCATGATGTATTTGGATTCTGGATTTAACTATAACCAGGAAATTTTCTTTTTGAATTTGGTGACATAGTGATCAAAGAAGCTTTAAAAAAAGTTTACTGGATATTTGATAATTGACCAACCTGTATAATGAATACTTTATTATTTTCAACAGATGTCATTCACTCTAAGAAAGGTTTGAAACTGAGCCCCTACCAAGAGATGATCCATCTCATCACACAACATCATAATGGCACGCTAGACATGCTAGACAACATTGCAATAGACCAAAGCTCCCATTGGCATCAAACAACAACTCTAGAAAGTGCAGTGCCCAATAAGTTTATTAGCTTATTGTTGCAAACCTCACGAGATTTTCTTTTTAAAGGCAATATCATAAACAAAACCGTCATTTATTAAAAAGAAAAAGAATTTATATTGGAATATGTAAAACCATCATTTATTAAAAGAAGATGAATTTATGTTAGGTGTAAATTTTGATGATTTTTGAGTGTAGAAGTATTGATTTTTCATTTTTACAGTAAGATTCACAAGATCTAAGTGAAAAAACATAATTTATACAGATAAGTGGGTTCGAGATATTATTTCCAATATCATATTAACATAATTAATAATTAGACATAATTTAATTTAATTTATTTAATAATTATTATTGTATATACAATAATAAAATAAATATCAAAAAATAATAACAAACATCATTTATCTCAAAATATCAATTATTATTAGTCTATAATAAATTTTATTGCATAGTATTAAATTGTATTTAAATGAAAAAAGTAATAACCAAAACATAAAGCCCACAAGCTCAAATTATGAATAATTTTTAAATTTATAAAGATTTTATAAAGAAATAAAAATGAGAATTACACACTAAGATTATGTATAATATTTAAATTTATAAATATTTTATCGTAAAATGAAAAAGAAAATTACAATCATTTGAGTTCTGAATGATCGCCATCCATCTTCACCGAAGTAGTCAAAATAGTTTATCAATAGAAAATCTACTATTAATAAATACATATTTAATTATTCTTTTGATTTTGTGTATGTGTTTTAGTTTTATGTTTATATGTAAAGTATGCTATATAATTTTTATAAAATTATAATAAATTGTTTTTAATATAATTTTTATAAAAATATAATAAATTCTCTTTGTAATGTAATTATAAAATTATTTTAGAAGAAAGTTTTAAATTTAAAGATTAATTAAATTATTTATAGTTTTATTTTTTTGGTTGTAATAGCACAATATATTTAATGTCGAGCATGACATTTAAGTATTTAGATATAACTTGTAATGTATCATTTATAACTTGCAAATAGTTAGGGATGGAAAACTTGCAAATAATAAATTTCAACCTCCCGCAACCAGCATTGCATTGCATGATTATAACAATGTATGCAATATAAGGTACAAAACCCCAGTCTTTTTGTTTTTTCAGTTATATTGGACTATTTGTAAAGCTTAAAGGCTAAAAATGGTGCATGATACATGACACTCGATATGATTCTTAAAGGCTAGAAATGGTGCATGATACATGACACTCGATATGATTAGAAAATCCGACTCCCAATGTTTTAAATTTGTAATTTTTCTAGCTCATGCTTTTAATTTCATGCTTTTAATTACTTCTTGTTGCTATGTAGCATGGCTCGATGCAAACACTCATGAATCTTGTCATTGCAATTATTACAGAAAATAAACAAGATAAATTTTCTCTCGTGAGCATCTATAGTCCTTTATGCTTGATGGGATTCAATCTCATGCAAAGGTGGGATCGTCTGTGGAAAAGAATTTGGATATGCATTCTGGTTCCTTTGAGCCTGAATCTTAGTTTATGTCTATGCTCCTGATTTTTTGGCTCCACACTTATGATGCTTTGGCTGAAAATATTTTGCTTCATTTTTGCCTCTCTGGTGATTTACAAGCAAAACATATCGAGAGAGCAGGACATGCGGGCGGATGGCCTCTTAATAGGTACTGTAATGGATATGATTTTTCATTGAAACACTGGATGTATCACTGGATGGCATGGAAACATGGTCATTTTTTTGCCACTGTTTTGCGCAGCATTTGTTATCAGTTATTATTAGTCAGTTTGAGACTACTTCAGTCGGCTAGTTTTGCTCTGGTCTGTTATTGCTTGTGATCACTTTTCGATTCACAGTTTATCTGACCTGATTTTTGATCAAGAATGATGAAAAAAGTTTGCTATGATCAGACTTACTTTGCTGGTTGGCTGTTAATATAGGCTTGTATTTTTGCTGAAATGTAATGATACTTTATACTCTCCATGAGGCAGTTTTCTGTAGATATAATTGGTTCAGATTACTGGATATTAAAGGTACATTGTGCTCTTTCTTGAGGCAATTATCTGTTTGTAATGTCAACTTTTTAGTTGGTTTTTTTGGTATAATGGACTTTTAGGGCCATCTGCTAAATGTGAATAAAATATTTACGAATTTTTTCTTTGGAAAAAAATAAATCTATACTCCTTTATGCAAAATTTACTATAAATTATTTAGTTGCACAATATCTCACAACATTCATCAGTGATGTCTATTATCTAGATCCTTCAGAGGGATAATGATTTCTAAATAATAGAATGCATTATTTTTTTTTTTATAAAATAATGCATAGAATGCATTATTTTTACACATAATAATCTATGTACAGGGTTTAAGGGATCACTATTCCCTTAAGCCAGACATTTATAGTATTCACAACTAATTTATATATGTACAGGGTTTAAGGGATCACTATTCCCAATAATAAGTTTGCCTAGTAATATACAACATTTTAACCTCTCTGGAACTGAGTAATATCGACTGCAACAGTTGATCATTCTCCAAGAGAGAATGTAAGGTAGCTTTTTCGGCTGGTTTTTACATATCACCATGTCGAGAATTTATTCGTCCCGAATTAGTTTGATAATAAAAGAAAACCAACACCAATCGTTTTGCTCTGCTTTGTTGGCATGAATATCCAATAGACACTAAGGATTTTTAATATGTAAGGGCAGAGTGAAGGATCCCAAAATCAAGATCCCCACTATTCAATCAAAATTGTTGTTAAGTATACCCAGATTAGTATGAAACTCCGTGAATGGAGTATCTTGAGTCTAACAAAAAAAAAAGGGGTATTGATGTGGTTGAGTATAGATTTTTTTCCATACCTTCAAGTGCAATTGAACAAAAAACTGCCATGCAGGTAACTGCAAGAGGGTAACTGATTTCTCCTCGCGGGCCGTCTCAGCGGTGCCCCCCACGGCTTCTTAGCTGAAGGGTTCTTTTTAAAGTGCTGTAAGCTTGTTACATTTCATGAGAGTCCCAGGAAAGAGAGTGATAATAGGAAGCATCTTGTTTGAAAACAAAATCTCATCTTAGCCTGGGAACAAGTTATGCCAGCAGTTGTCGTTGTAAGGTCCAAGACAAAATCTTGTCCTTTTGGTTGCCTGGCCTTCGTTTTAGGTCGTGATGTCCAGGCTTGTTTCCTAAACTATGGAGAGGGAACAACCTTTGACAAGCCCCGCCCGGATTGAGCTTCGTTTGCAGCGTTTGGACAATTTTTTTGGCTTTGATAATAATGAATTTTAACTCCTGCTAGAAAATAAAATAAGATATTTTGAAACATTAGCCAATCTATAATATTTTTGGAGATGCTGCCTGGGCATTTATATGCTGTCAAATTACACCTTAATCTATGATGAGTACCCACTCAGGGGGTTTTGAACCCGGGTCTCAACTTCAATTTACAAGTTCCATCATCTCGCAACTTGCTGCTAGACCACACACCCGTAGAGTCTGGACTATTAGCCAATCTTTTATCTGATAATTTTTTTATTATATCATATTTACCAAAACTTGATTGACTTAATAGCTAACCAGACTACTCTTCCTTGCATTCGTTTTCTGCAATCCACACATTTTGGTGTTTAAATGCTCAAAAGATCCATCAACTATGCTATACACATGCAAGGCATTCAACCACAAATTTTTTCCTCTTTAACCACAAAAAAATGTCATTCCGTTTAACTAAGATATAAAACTAAAATCATTCAGGTGGAAAACTAAAACACTAACTTAATTGCTCTCACCAATATCCATCTTTCAGCCAACAAACCATCTAGTGTGCGACAACATTAGGTCCGCCAGAATTGTGCTATTACAACCAAAAATCTGAAATTAGATCTGAAAAAATTGAAACGTAAAAACAAATCCAATTTTGAAACTAACAGAAGCACTATCAACAGTTTTTTTTTCAAAGCGTTAAAGTGTATAGGCAACAGCGGGTTGAGCATTCGTAATAGAAGTGCCTCAAGATAGAAAATCAGTTGGTATTTATTCAATTAGCAGACAGATTATTCGATATAAATGTATTTTCAACAAATAATCTATGCGTACAAAATGTAAACATTAAAATATTATTCAACAGATCATGTGATAGAAAAGAGGATGAACTCAGGTAGAAGTCCTTCCCATAACGAATTCATGACGTATAAGTCATGCAATTCTTTTACCGATTGGAAGAGTCTTGTTCAACTCCATAGGCAATTGGAAAACTAAGGCGCGATTCTTTTGAAAATGTAAGGAAGGGAATCATGCTGAATTCTCAAGGCAATTCCAAAAAAGAGATCTTCCTCGTGCTTATAGACCATTCCTTACATAAAGCATTCGATGCAACCAGACAGAGATGGGGAAGCAAAGTCAGCAGTTGTTTTAGTCCAATCCCCAAATAAAAAAATCTATAGTCTGTTTCTGGTTGCGCCCTTTCAGAGGTGAGAAAATTTTGCTTCCTGCAATAGCCTGCATTTTCTCTCTATTCCCAGGTGTTCTACCAGGTAGTCATCCACAAAATATTCGGCCTAGTAACCCACGGGCTTTCCGCTGGATTTGAGAGACTCTACGTCTTGAATGGTGGGCTGCAAATCCTTGGCAGTTAGAAATTACCTCGTCGGGCTGAAAAAATCCTCCAATTCTTCGCCTGATTCCATCGCTCCTCCGTCAGGTAAAGCCTGAGCGTTTTAACTCCGTGCGGGCCTTCTCTTTTCATCTTTGCCCCAGGGGATATACTAATCGGAAATTTTAACTCGTCAATCACTATGCGACATGTGTCCAAATGTGAATGGGTAGAGAGACGAGGAATCTTTCAAGACTATGTCTCCATAAAGAAAACGCCTTCAACTTATTTAAGTTTAAAAAATATAATGTGCCATTACTATGTCTTTATTTTTATTTTATATTGATTGATTTAAAAAAAAATTAAAATAACTATTTACTATTTTTATAGTTTTTTATTATTATTTATAATCGATATGTAGAAATTACAAATTGAAACAATTTTCATGGATATGATTGAAAAAGTGAAAAGGGACTTTAGAGACTTGGAGGCAAAATATCCTTGGTAAAATGTCAAATTTAGGAAGAAAAATATATTATGAAAAGTCAAGGTGTGAAACATATAAGGCACTTTCCATGGAAACTTGGTAATGGTTGTGCTTCAATCTAACATGATGTAATTACTAACTATGCAAAGTCAAATGCCCATAAGTTGTCAAAGGGCACAATGGAGTTGGAGTTGGAGTCGTGAAAATTAAATAAAAGCAAAATCAATTCCAAAGGGAATAAGCCAAATCAATGAAGTTAATAGGAAAAGTTAATAGGAAAAGGGTAATTACACCAGCATAGATCCATCTAAAAGGGATCTACCAAGCACCGAGAGGAATCAAATTTCTCAAGGTGCAAATCCTTTTTTAGAGTGGAAATGTTGAAGAAATGTGTAATCCAA
>LPNX010920924.1:92139-143694 GCA_001517045.1 Pseudotsuga menziesii | reverse complement strand
TGTTAGTGGGTTTTCCATAACTTTTCTCTTTCTCAAATATTTAAAAAGTTATATGTTGCAATACTAACACTCACATCTACATGCTATCAACAAACTAAGTCATGATGATTGCATTAAGACCGTCAAAAGATGCACCCACACTTGACATATTGTTTTAGAGGTTTGATCACTAAGATAGTTAAAAAATTATAAAATAGTGCCACAATAGCATTATTTGATCTCTATATGTCTATCAGTTTTTGTAGGTTGAATCCATCATCTAGGCATTCATAGGATGCACCCAAAAACACATATACATTATCATTTACCAAAAAAAAGTACATGTTAAAAAATATCAAACTTGATATAGTTATGACCAGTTTCAATAGATACAATTTATATATTTGGAAACTTGATTTAGTTTTTTAGATTTCATCTTTTCTACTCTAGGAAAGATTCAGTACGTAAGAATCTCAGGATATCCATGTAAGTTGAGGGATGCCTCTTTTATGTCATCAAAAAAAACTTTCATTAGCTTGCACACACCCTTATACACAATATAATCACATTATGTTTAAATAGAGTCAACATTTTCAAGATTACAAGTGATTTAAATTAACAACTACCATGTTTATATCCACCATACACATCAATAACATTAATGTTTCACAATTCACAAACCTTTTGAATAATATATTTAAAAAGAAATAACATTGTGTTTTATTTTGAATCATTGGATTCCAATGGCCCAATGTATTCATTTTAATATTAATATTTTTTAAACAATTACATTATAGTGCATTTAAAAAAAAAATCTATACACTTCTCCTAAATTTTCAACATTTTTTTCCCTAAATACTTTCATCCATGAATCCATCTCCATCAAAGTAACACATAGAAATATAACCAATCAAGTTTGTGTATCTATGTGTCTCATTAAGTTACTCAAATCCATGCTCAATGTTGAAGGTCATAGAAACATATAACAATTAATGGTTAGAGTCACAACGTTGTAGCTATGAAATTTTATTGTAATTTATAAAGTGTAGTTAATATATGTAAATTAAATTATGGTTTCTTTCAGCCACTTGATATAACATTGTTCCTATTACCAAACATATTATATTATTGTTTTATTTTAATTTTAAATTTTAAATTAGTTTAGGGTTTTATTTTAATTTTTAATATTAAAAAAATAAGTTAATAAATATAAAAGTAAAAAAACTAAATATTAATTTTAAAAATTATAAGTGCTTAACGTTAGACTATGGTATTTGTTACCAATTGAAATGGAAATCCAAGCGAAGGACAAGCATATCTCCAAACTTCTTTGGAAGTCAAAACCTCCCATGGTATAGCCCTATGTAACTCTACAAAAGACACTTAGACACCAAATATATCTCGTGTGTGCTTAAGGTCACCTAATGGAGTCAATAAAAAAGTAGAATAGATTTACTATGTAAGTGTATGTGAAATATGAATTTATTTAACAATAAGAAAATTACCAATACCAGTCTCATAACAAGTATGCAATGTAATACAAATATGGAGGATCTTTAATCTAATAAACCAATTCCTTGCAATGTGAAATGTTATGACACGAATATATTTTTTGAAACTAATATATATTTTTTATTTGTTTCACTCCATAGCAGTGGGAGATCACATGTGCTTCACATCCGGACAATGTCTCGTTGTAGTTGTATACAACTTAAGTGAAGATACATGTAGTTGGCTTCCAATGCCCACATTTAAAATTCCAAGAATTGGATATCACTGTGTTATCTCCCAAAATAATTTATTTTGATAGTATGAAGAATTTAACTGATGCAATGAAGGATATGAATATCACTGATAGTTTGAAAGCCTCTGTTTTTTATTTGGATGAAAATTTCACAAGTTGTAGGTTTCGGTGGCTTAGGCGAGGACTATCATAGCTCATTAGCCACTGAAAAGCTATGTTTCGGCAGCTAAACAGTTGAATGCAGGCCAAAGGCAAACCGCCGAAAGCAGTCTGAGCAAGCAGAGTCAAACTAACACTTTTAATGGCTTAGGCGAGACTATAGAAACTCATTAGCCACCGAAAAGGGGCATTTTTGGCAGACAAGAAAGAGAGATAAAAGGGATTTAAAGCGCCGAAAGTTAGTGGCAAGCACCACTGGGAAAGGTACATTCGGTGGCTTAGGCGAGGATCAAAACATCTCATTAGCCACCAAAAGCTGGAAGATAAATATCGGGTGGAAAACCCTATTGGTGGTTTAGGCGAAAGCTATGGAATTTGTGTTGACCACCGAAAGAACATTTTTTGACAGTGGTCAAAGGTTTAGTCCTCTACGACCCTGACATTTCATAGAGCTTGTCCTTTATGTCGTCAACACTACGAAGAGTCTAGTGGTTTGAGGTTTCGATCATCGATGTTTTAGTGGTTAGATATTTCGATTTCTGATGCTTAATCGTCGCGACGTTAGTGGTTTGAAGTACCGACACTATGACAACGTTCAGGATTGAGGTTACGATGTTTTAGTGGTTAGAGCTTTCGATCACCGACAGGGCGTTAGTGGTTTGAAGCGCCGACACTATGTCAGCATTCAGTCTTGGGGTTCTGATGCGTTAGTGGTTAGAGCTTCTGATTATCGACGGGACGTTAGTGGTTTGAAAAGCCGACACTACAGTAGCGTTCAAGATTGATGTTCCGATGTTTTAGTGGTTAGAGCTCCTGATTGTCGACAGGTCTTTAGTTGTTTGTTCGACGGTTAAAAAGGGTTTTTTCAAAGTCGCTAGCTACCGAAAGCAGAAATTCACCACGTCGATGGGGTAGGGGTTCCGATGGCTTAGGCAAGAAAGATAACATTTAATTAGCTTCCAAAAGCCAGCTTTTTGGCAGCTAGTTGACAAAATCGCAGAGGATCTTAAACCACCAAAAAGGCCAAAATAGGGAAATGGTTGGGAACTGTCACATCCAACCCCGTCAGCAAGACAAAAGATCATTTTAGAGCATGATTACCCACCAAAAATACCTGGAGCCATGTGACTGTGGGGGAAATGAGTGAAAAGGGTCATTATTTAAATAAAACAAACTGATCTGACCGCCAACCTCTAGTTTTCCTCCACCTGTACCAAAGATCATCACATAAACCACCGAATGCTCTGGCTGAGGTAGGGTACGGTTATCTAGGAAAAGATGTCTCAGAGATCGAGCTGCATTCATCATTTGGGTGACCTCAGCTCCCATAAATAACAAAAAATCCTCATAATCAGTGCCTTGGGACTCCATGAAATTTCATTTTCAAAATTAGCATTGTTCTCACGAGAAAAATGAGCTCTGAAGGAGCAGCTTGCTGAAGCACACTGTATACAAAGTCTAAAGGCTGTTTTGCAGGTACCCAGGAGATTACACCCATCAAGATGAATAAAAGTGGACCAGCTCTTAGACAGGAGCTAGGTGATGTCAGTTATTTAGAATCCCATCCAGAGGTTTGCAGATTTTTCCAGGAGGTAGGATGCTATAAATATTGTGAAAAAATATAGTGTTTTCATCGGCAGGTGGCTGAAGCTTTTGCCCTGTCATTCGATGGTTCAAAAGCAGTCATAGGAAAGGGAGGAATTTATCATAGATGAAGCACTAATATTAGAGGTGACTAAACTCCCTTGCACTGGAGAGAAGTGGTTCAAGACCACCATACCCAAAGATGTGGAGTTCAGGTCATATCTCAAGCCTGAGCATAGGGAAATGATATGGAAGAAGAGTGTGCCATCATCATGGATGGAAGAGAGTTGGAAGCAGCTGCTAAAGGCCATTGTGGTCTATTTGACCTATGAAGGAATATACAATAGAGTAATGATCTATCATTTCAAACTCATGAACCACTTCACAGGTAAGAACCCTCTTAATCTGTCCTTTTATTTACACAGGAGTCTAGGGAAGATGGCCCATAAAGTGAAATCCCAGCCATCCAAAATTGCTGGAAAGTTGTGCCACCATGGTCTTATCCAGCTATTGGTCCAGGAATCATTGAAGAAAAGACACACTGCTTGGCCCTATTTCCTGTTCTGGAATGGATTTGAGATAGACCTTCAGCCAGAGGAGAAATGAAAATCTCTTGCCAAGAAATCTAGCACCCCAAGGAGTGGGATAAGAAGGAGGAGAGCCATTTCCCCAGATGCAGCAACATAACAACCCCCCCCCTCCTCTAAGACCAAGAAGGAAAAAATAAATTTAGATTTTAGTGAGAAAGGTCAAGAGGCAGAAGCACACGAGGAGAATGTCTTAAACCTACCTTATTCAAATTCTAAGGAAGAACAAGGAGAGGATAAAACCCTAGCTCTACAAATTGTTCCATTTACTGAAGCATTGCCATCCCCCACACCACAGGAACAAGAAGAACCAGCTGAAAGGGCTTCCTCCAGCAAACCTAGAAGTCAAAATATCAATCAGCTACTAAGGCAGGTTTATGAAATGGAGGTCTTGGAAAGAGAACTGAAGAGAAACAACGAAACATTGACTAGTAGAAACAAGCTATTGCACAAGTCCTACTTGGAGCAGAGAGAGAGATATATTTTCTTGAAAAGGCTGAACAACAGGTACCTGAAGGACAATACCAGGTTACTCAAGATGGTGAGGCTCCAAAGGCTGTAGTTGAAAGAAGCAAAAGAAAACCCTAGAAACCACCTTGCATTATCAACCCTAATTGAAGCAGCCATCAGTCTCCAGCCTCCTAAAATGAGCCAGGGCCCAACAAACACTCCAAACATGAATCCCTCAAAAGAAGAAGGCTAAGCAAACAGGCCTGGAAAGGAATTTTGAGCGAAACCTAATAAATTTTGTGAAATAGGGATTTTGGTGGTTAAGCGGGCGCTAGAGCAGTCCGTTAGCCACCGAAAGCTCCTCTTTTCGGTAGTTAAAAGTTTCGATAGACTGGTCGCTTAACCACCAAAAGTGGACAGAGTTTTAAAAGCAAAATTTTGATAGACAGAACCGGATTTTGGCCACTGCAAATGGCTGAAGGACATAAGTTAAATATAAAAGGTGCTGACAGAAGTATCCGAAAGGGTCTGTTTAGATCTATTATGACAAAACAACACCATAAAGTCATCAACCCTAATTGTCAAGGAGAAATTGGTGGGTTAAATGACAGTGGAGCAACAACAATGATCATCAGCAACTACTTCAGTTATTTATTGTTCAGTCAGTGAACTAAATCTTCATTATAGTTAGACAAGTAGTTAGGTAGCGTTTCAAACCCTAATTTGCAAAAATTGTTACTTTTGATTATTTTTGTAAAAAAACAGATCCAATTTTTAGGGTCTGTCCATTTTTGTAAAAGGCTATAAATCCTAAGATCGATTTTATAGTAAAGGTTCAACTTCAGGGATTTATAATCCTATAATGCTTTCATGCTTCTCATTTTACTTGTTCATGAATATAAGCTCTTTTGTTATGATATGATCATCCATCATCTCTTTCTTTATTGTACTTATGCCTAAATGTGTATTTAGGTCATTTTTAGATTGATTAATAAGTTGATAGCTGTCATCCTATTGGTTTGCTAGTGTAATTTGATTTAGAAGTGCCATCCCTATCATGATTTAGCCATTTATATGCATGTGTTTTGTATGTAAATCTGTCAATCTGATGAGTTCTTTATCCCTGCACCTTATTATCAACTTCTGAGCAATTGTAACTAAAAGCCTTGTAAGTGAGTGAGTTTTATGCATGCATTGAGAGTGGAAAGGTTATATAGGTCAACTAACTTGATCCATATCAGAAAAACCTAAAAACACTGTAAGTTACCAGGCATCCTCTAGCTACAACCTAGAGGAGTTTCCTGGAGTGATAAAAAATTGGCACCATTGCCGGGGAGAGGAGACTGAAGGTCGACTTCCCTGGGAGACGACATAGATCCATGCTTTGATGATAGACAAAGCTTGGACACTATTATGGTTGTAATCATCTATCTGGTGACTCCATTGATAGAAGGTGGCTTCAAGAAGACCAAGTACCAGAGAAAACCCTAAGGGGCCACCAACAACACCAGTTTCAGATCCAGACGAAATTTTGAGGAAAGCTAGGGCTTTACTAAGACAAACCAGCAGTGCTGCACAAAAATCTACATCAGGTATTTCAAGAAATCTTTCGACTATTATTTATTTTGCTGAAATTATTAATTCTCCAGAATTTTTAGATACATCAGAAAAATCTAGGGTTTGGGCATCTTCAAGCACTGCTACTTGTGAATATCCAATCCCTGGTGACTCCACTGGGATAAGTATACTACCACCCTCTCAGCAAGTATCTTCACTAGTGTTGCCTTCCACAACCTTGTCCATACCCATTTCCAATATGGCTTCCCCTCAGTTGACCAAGATGGAAAGGATCCTGGTAGCTAGGTATGCACCCCTAATTTTGCCAAATCCCCTCCCAGCCATGCCTACTGGGGATTATCTCAAGTATATGCCTAAGTTTATAGGGGAAGGGGATTTCACTGCTGAAGAACATCTAGAGGCTTTCTACAGCTACGCTGAAAATATTAACATAGAACAAGAAGATGTATGGACTAGGGTTTTTGTGCAAAGCCTAGATGGCCAGGCTAGGAAGTGGTTTAAGGAACTTCCTACTAGATCAGCAGTAGGCATAGAGGCCCTAGATGACATTTTACTAAAGCATTGGGGAGAAAGGAGAGAGCACCTCTACTATATCATAGAATTCAGCAACCTGAAAAGAGAAAATGGGGAGTCTGTCTCCAACTTTACAAAGAGATTCAACAATATGTACAGCAAGATCCCTACTGAAATTAAGCCCACTGATACCTCAGCTAGGATAACTTATGCAAATTCCTTTGACTCTGACTTCTGTCTACTTCTTAGAGAAAGGAGGTCCGCCTCCTTATCACTCATGCAGGATGCTGCCCTAGAGGTAGAGTCAAACATTCTGGCATATCAGAAGGTCAAAGGGAAGATAGACATGAAGAAGCAGCCAACAGACCCTAGTGGGGCTTCTGCATCAAAGAAAAAGATTGAAAAAATGACCAAACTGTTAGATAACATGACTGCTGAAATGTCTAAATTAAAGGACCAAGGATATCCACCTGGGAGGGGTAAAGGGCCAAGTGAATTTGCTCCTTGAAACCCTAATTTTGTTCCTGATAGAAGAGGAAAACCCTAAGTTTAGATTCTCAGAAGCAAGAGGAATCAAGGGGAAGGTTAGAGGATAAGAGCTCCATTTCAAAATTCTGTACTAGAAGAAGAGCCAGAATTCATAGAAGAAGAAGGAGAAGCTGAAGACAACATCCACTGCATGGAGGATGAGGTGGACTACTCTTTTCTGACGCAGAAAGAATATGAGGAAGCCCTAATTGATGAGGAGATCACTGAAGAGGCTATCTATCAAGCTGATGGTTAGGAAGGTTACAATCTGAGGTCTAGGCTGGTTGCTCATCTCAAGAAAAATGTTGTACCTGTCAAGCAGCCTACTGCACCAGCTAGAAAGGTTGTTGTTTTACCAAAGAAGGTGGCTGTCACATCCAAAGCAGTGTAGAAACCAGCACCTCCAGTCATAGCTGATCAAGTCCAACTCAAACCTACAGCTCATGAGGTAAGGTTTCCAGATAGGCTGCATTATTCTTTCAACCTTGAGTCTGAAATTCAAAAATTGAAAATCCATTTCCCTTTGATTGAGCTAATGAAAAATGATGCATTCAAGTCCTCCATTCTGAATTCCCTTCAGCCCAAGGTGCACAATGACACTAAATTTGTGAACCTGCAAGATGACAATGTTGTTGTAACCTTGGGCCCCATGATCGAAGACCTAAAGGACTCATGCCCACCATTCTACATATCCTTGAATATCCATGATAAAATCCTCCATAACTGTCTTCTGGATTTAGGAGCCTCTCATAACCTAATGCCAAAGGCTGTGATGGATGAGCTTGGCCTTAACATCACCAAGCCCTACCATGATTTATTCTCCTTTGACTCTAGGAAGTTCAAGTGCTTGGGCCTCATCAAATACCTTGTTGTAAACCTAACTCAGCTACCTTCGAAAAACATCATGATGGACATTGTAGTGGCTAATATCCCTCCAAAATTTGGCCTCTTGCTATCTCGGTCATGGAGCAAAAGACTAGGTGGCACCCTTCAGATGGATCTCACATATGCCACCATTCCCATGTTTGGAGGAGAGACTAAGAGGCTGTATAGGGAAAATTAGCTGGCATACATTATAAGTAAGGAGAGCAACTGAGTGAATCACCCCATCTATGCAATGGACAATGATTTTGGGTATTGCATTTTGCAAATAGATGATTCTCAATAGACATTAGTCCAGCTCACTAATCCCACCTGTCAGCAACCCGAAGAAGCAACCACAACAATCTGGACCATGTATTTTGATGGGGCTAGCACTTAAAGCTCAGTAGGGGCAAGTGTAGTATTGATCTCCCCATATAAGGAAAACATCCACCTATCTTATAAGATTGATTTTAAAACCACTAAATCTACCAAGGAGATGGGGATCATGTGCATGAATATTTTTGGAGATGCAGACCTCATCATACAACAGGTCAACAACACTTTTCAGACAAAAAATATCAGACTAAAGGCCTACAGAGACGAGGTATGGAAACTCAGAGACTCTATGTTTTTTGAACTTTCATATATTCCTAGGGCTTTGAATCACCTGGCTGATTCCCTGGATGTCTCTGCAAGTCTGTTTGTTCCTCCTTTACCCCCTAAGCTCAGCTATGATGTTCAGGTCAAGTACAGACCCTCTTTTCTAGATAATGTAAAATTTTGGAGGGTGTTTGAGAATGATGATGAGATTAGTAAATTCCTTTAGTTAGTAGATGAATTCTCTGACATACACATAGACCAGGAAAACCTAAACATGGAGGAATCCAAACAACTCAATTTAAAAGATAAAGTGGCTAATCAAAATATCATCCAATTGCCCAGCAACTACATACCCCGAGGTCTAGTACCACTAGAAGAGCTGTTTGATCACAATGACATCCCTTTCAAGCCTGCCAAAAAGGAGCTAGATCCTGCTATCCAAGAGAAAAACATAGGAAGCCAAAGCCATCCAAAAATGATAAATCTGTCCACTAGGATGACTGCTGGTCAGAGGTCTGAATTTTGCAGTATGATAAAAGAGTTTGCTGATGTTTTTGCATGGGAGTATAGTGATCTAAAAACATATGACACAAACATAATCCAGCATAGGATTCCTTTGGAGAAGGACACCATTCCTTTCAAACAAAAGCTGAGACCCATCAACCCTCCCTATTACCAGTGATTGAAAAAGAGATCCACAAGCTCCTCAAAGCCAAGATCATAATCCCCCTCAGGTACTCCAAGTGGACTGCAAACCTAGTAGTGGTAAGAAAGAAAAATGGATAAATCAGGGTGTGTGTGGATTTTAGAAACCTGAAAAAGTGTTCCAAGAAAGACAACTATCCATTACCCAAAATGGAACACCTGCTACAGAAAGTCTCGGGGGCTAGGGTTATGTCTTTCCTTGATGTCTTCTCTGGATACAACCAAGTTGTTGTGCACCCGAATGACCAAGAGAAGACTGCCTTTACCACCTCCTGGGGCACCTTCATGTATGCTAAAATTCCATTTGGACTAATGAATGCTGGGGCTACTTTTCAGAGATCCATGGACCTAGCTTTTGTAGGGATAAAAGATAAGTTTGTGTTGATATATTTATGACCTATCAGTTTACTCTCACAACCATCATGACCACTTGCAGCATTTAAGGAAGGTATTTTAGAAGTGCAGAAGGTATGGAATATCACTGAACCCCAAGAAGTCCCAGTTTGCACTCAATGAAGGAAAGCTCCTAGGCCACATAGTCTCAGCTGAAGGTGTAAATATTGATCTGGTAAGGGTGGAAGCAATCCAAAAGCTATCAATACCAAGGTCATATAGAGACATTCAGTCCTTTTTAGGAAAGATAAAATTTGTCAGGAGGTTCATTCCTAATTTCTCCGAGTTGGTAAAGCACATAACAGTCATGCTAAAAAAGGATGCATAAATAAAGTGGACTGACCATGAAAGAAAATCCTTTGAAGACATTAAGAAATCCATCATGGAGGCCCCAACCCTGATTAGTCTCAACTACCCCAAGGGTTTTTACATTTTCTCTTTTGCATATTATGACACAGTGGTAGCTGTACTATTACAAAAGAATGATGAGGGTCTTGATCATCCAATTGAATTCTTCAGAAAAACCCTGAGAGATGCTGAGCTAAAGTATGACCCAATTGAAAAGTAGGCTTATGCTCTCATAAAATCTTTGAATACTTTCAGAATCTACATTCTCCATGCAAAGGTCATTGCATATGTCCCTTCAGCTGCTGTGAAGGATGTTTTGACTCAGCCTGACATTGATGGGAAGAGAGCTAAGTGGATTGCCAAACTCACTGAGTTTGATATAGAGGTGAAACCCACCAAGATGGTAAAGGGACTAGGTCTGGACAAAATCATGGCCAAAGAAAACTGTGAACTGATGGGAATAAATTTCACATGTGTCAAATTGGCAAAGGTGCAGACTGTGGTAGCAGTAGAAACAAAAGTAAATCCAGATTAGAATAACATTCGATCAGTAGCTGAAAACATATCTTCATGTGAGTGGTACTCAGGTATCATTCAATTTTTACAAAAAATAGAAGTTTCTCCTGATCTCACTCCTAACCAAGCATGAGCTCTTAAGTTGAAATCTGTTAAGTTTTGCATAATTAAAAAACTGTTGTATTGGAGAGATCAGTTTGGAATTTTTCTAAGGTGTCTAGATAAATAGGAAGCAAAGCAGGTCATGCATCATTTTCATTCCAGCACATGTGGGGGGCACCACTACTGGAAAACCACAGCCCATAATATCTTAAGAGCAGGATAATATTGGCTAGTCCCCTTTGCTGATGTATGCACTTTTGTAAGGGCCTGTGACCGATGCCAAATATTTATGGGGAAGTAGCAGCTCAAGTCCTTGCCCATTAGGCCTATTGTGGTGAATGGGCCTTTTCAACAATGGGGTATGGATTTCATAGATGAAATAAATCTATCTTCTAGTGGACACAATAAATGGACCTTAGTAGCCACTGACTACTTTACCAAATGGATAGAAGCAGTACCCACTAGGAATTCCACTCATCAAGTCATCATGATATTTTTATATGAGAATATCTTCAGCAGGTTTGGCTGCCCAGTAAGGTTAGTAATTGATAATGCACTAGCTTTCAAAGTCGGGGCATTAGTTAAAATGTGTGAATCAATGGGCATTCAACTGGTGCACTCCACATCCTATTATCGCCAAGGCAATGGCCTGGTTGAGTCATCCAACAAAAGCTTAGTCAGAATCATTAGGAAACTTCTAGAGACAAATTAGAAAAGTTGGGATTCAAAGCTTAAGTTCGCTTTATGGGCTGATAGGGTAACATACAAAATACCCACAGGGACTTCTCCATTCAAGCTAGTTTATGGCATTGAGGCCATTTTTCCTATCCAGATCATCCTTCCACTAGCAAAGTTCTTTCCAGAAGAGGAAGATGAACCAAATGATATGGTGAAAAGGATGATGGATTTGGTGGAGTTACAACAAATAAGAGAGCTAGTTGTAGGAAAATTAGAAGCCCATCAATAGAGGATAAAGGGCATGTTTGACAAAAGAGAAAAAGTAGACAACTTCCAAGTGGGAGATTGGGTCCTCAAGTGGGATTCTGTTAGACAGGACAAGGGAAAACATGGAAAATTTGACTCTTTATGGATTGGCCCTTTTGTCATAGCCCAGGTACATAAGAATAACACCTTTAAATTGCAGAATCTGTAAGGTGAAGAGGTATTTGATGGCCCAGTGAATGGGTGGTTCTTGAAACTCTATTTTATTTGAGGCTTTGAGGCCTTATTATTGTAAATTAGTAGATAGTAGGTTGTTTTGCTTTCAGAATAAACTCCATGCCCAATGGAACAGCAAATGATAGTGTTAAGTTACTTAGTTGCTTTTAGGGGAAGGAATTTTTGGTCTAGGATTCTTGGGACCTCACTAGGAGGTTCCCATCCCCAAGTAGGAGCCAGATGTTATCTCGCAAAATAATTTCTTTTGATAGTATGAAGAATTTAACTCATGCAATGAATGATATGAATATCGCTGACAGTTTGAAAGCCTCTGTTTTTTATTTGGGTGAAAATTTCACAAGTTGTAGCTTTCAGTGGATTAGGAGAGGACTATCATAGCTCATTAGCCACCAAAAAGCTATGTTTAGGTGGCTAAACAGTTGAACACAGGCCAAAGACAAACCACCGAAAACGTTTTGAGCAAGCAGAGTCACTTAACACTTTCGGTGGCTTAGGCAAGACTACAGAAACTCATTAGCCATCAAAAAGGGGCGTTTTCAGCAGATGAGAATGAGAGCTAAAAGGGGTTTAAAGCACCGAAAGTTAGTGGCAAGCAGCACCAGGAAAGGTACATTCAGTGGCATGTTTGACAAAAAAGCAAAAGTAGACAACTTCCAGGTGGGAGATTGGGTCCTCAAGTGGGATGCTGTCAGACAGGACAAGGGAAAACATGGAAAATTCAACTCTTTGTGGATTGGCCCTTTTGTCATAGCCCAGATACATAATAATAAAACCTTCAAATTGCAGAATCTGGAAGGTGCAGAGGTATTTGATGGCCCAGTGAATGGGTGGTTCTTGAAACTCTATTTTATTTGAGGCTCTAAGGCCTTATTATTGTAAATTAGTAGATAGTAGGTTGTTTTTCTTTTAGAATAAACTCCATGCCCAATGGAACAGTAAATGATAGTGTTAAGTTACTTAGTTTCTTTTAGGGGAAGGCATTTTTGGTTAGGGATTCTTGGGACCTCACTGGAAGGTTCCCATCCCCAAGTAAGAGCCAGATGTTATCTCCCAAAATAATTTATTTTGATAGTATGAAGAATTTAACTCATGCAATGAAGGATATGAATATCATTGACAGTTTGAAAGCCTCTGTTTTTTATTTGGATGAAAATTTCACAAGTTGTAGCTTTCGGTGGCTTAGGCGAGGACTATCATAGCTCATTAGCCACCGAAAAGCTATGTTTTGGTGGCTAAATAGTTGAACGCGAGCCAAAGGCAAACCGCCGAAAGCGGTCTGAGAAAGCAGAGTCAAATTAACACTTTCGGTGGCTTAGGAGAGACTACAGAAACTCATTAGCCACTGAAAAGGGGCATTTTCAGTAGACGAGAAAGAGATATAAAAGGGGTTTAAAGCACCGAAAGTTAGTGGCAAGCAACACCGAGAAAGGCACATTCGGTGGCTTAGGTGAGGATCAAAACATCTCATTAGACATCGAAAGCTGGAAGATAAATATCAGGTGGAAAACCCTTTCAATGGTTTAGGCGAAAGCTATGGCATTTGTATTGACTACCAAAAGAACATTTTTTGACAGTAGTCGGAGGTTTATTCCTCTACGACATCGAATTTTCGGAGAGCTTGTCCTTTATGTTGCAAACACTACGAAGAGTCTAGTGGTTTGAGGTTCCGATCACCGATGTTTTAGTGGTTAGAGCTTCCGATTGCTGATGATTAACCGTCGTGACATTAGTGGTTAGAAGCAGTGACACTACGACAACGTTCAGGCTCGAGGTTTCAATGTTTTTGTGGTTAGAGATTCTGATCACCGACAGGGCATTAGTGGTTTGAAGCACCGACACTATGGTAGCATTCAGTCTTGGGGTTCCAATGCTTTAGTGGTTAGAGCTTCCGATCACCGACGGGACATTAGTGGTTTGAAAAGCCAACACTACGGTAGTGTTTAGGCTTGAGGTTCAGATGTTTTAGTGGTAAGAGCTCCCGATCGCCGATGGGTATTTAGTTGTTTGTTTGGTGGTTAAAAAGGGTTTTTTCAAAGTCACTAGTTGCCGAAAGCAGAAATTCACCACGGTGATGGGGTAGGGGTTCCGGTTGCTTAGGCAAGAAACATAACATTTAATTAGCCACCAAAATCCATCTTTTCAACGACTAGTTGACAAAATCGTGGAGGATCTTAAACCACCAAAAAGGCCAAAATAGGGAAACGGTTGGGAAATGTCACATCCAACCCTGTCAGTAAGACAGAAGATCATTTTAGAGCATGATTACCCACTAAAAATACCTAGAGCCATGTGACTATGTGGGAAATGATTGAAAAGGGTTTTTATTTAAATAGCACAAACTGATATGACCGCCAACTTGTAGTTTTCCTCCACCCGTCCCAAAGATCATCACATAAACCACCGAATGCTCTGGATGAGGTAGGGTATGGTTATCTGGGAAAATATGTGTCAGGGATCGGGTTGCTTTCATCATTTGGGTGACCTCAGCTCCCATAAATAACAAAAATTCCTCATAATCAGTGCCTTGGGCCTCCATCAAATTTCGTTTTCAAAATTAGCATTATTCTCACCAGGAAAATGAGCTTTAATGAGCATAGGGAAATGATATGGAAGAAGAGTGTGCCATCATCATGGCTAGAAGAGAGCTGGAAGCAGCTGCTAAAGGCCATTGTGGTCTATTTGACCTGTGAAGGAAGATACAATAGAGCAATGATCTATCATTTCAAACTCATGAACCACTTCACATGTAAGAAGCCTCTTAATCTACCCTTTTATTTACACAGGAGTCTAGGGAAGATGGCCCATCAAGTGAAAGCCCAGCCATCCAAAATTACTGGCAGGTTGTGCCACCATGGTCTTATCCAGCTATTGGTCCAGGAATCATTAAAGAAAAGAAAAATTGCTTGGCCCTATTTCCTATTTTGGAATGGCTTTGAGACAGGCCTTCAGCCATAGGAGAAAGGAAAATCTCCTGCCAAGAAATCCAGCACCCCAAGGAGTGGGAGAAGAAGGAGGAGAGCCATTTCCCCAGCTACAGCAACAAAACAACACCCCTCCTCCTCTAAGACGAGGAAGGAAAAAAGAAATTTAGAATTCAATGAGAAAGGTTAGGAGGCAGAAGCACACCAGGAGAATGTCTTAAACCTACCTTATAGATTCCGAGGAAGAACAAGGAGAGGATACAACCCTAGCTCTGCAAATTGTTCCATTTACTGAAGCATTGCTATCCGCCACACCACAGGAACAAGAAGAACCAACTGAAAGGGCTTCCTCCAGCAAACCTAGAAGTCAAAAGATCAATCAACTACTAAAGCAGGTTTATGAAATGGAGGTCTTGGAAAGAGAACTAAAGAGAACAATGAAACATTGACTAGGAGAAACAAGCTATTGCACAAGTCCTACTTGGAGCAGAGAGAGAGATACATTTTCTTGAAAATTCTGAACAAGAGGTACTTGAAGGATAATACCAGGTTACTGAAGATGGTGAGGCTCCAAAGGTTGCAATTGAAAGAAGCAAAAGAAAACCCTAGCAGCCACCTTGCATTATCAACCCTAATTGAAGCTGGCATTAGTCTCCAGCCTCCTGGAATGAGCCGGGGCCCAACAAACACTCCAAACAGGAATCCCTCAGAAGAAGAAGGCTGAGCAAACAAATCTGGAAAGGCATTTTTGAGTGAAACCTAATAAATTTTGTGAAACAGGTATTTCGGTGGTTAAGCGGGCGCTAGAGTAGTCCGTTAGCTGCCGAAAGCTCCTCTTTTCAACTGTTAAAAGTTTCGATATACTAGCCACTTAACCACCAAAAGGGGTCAGAGGTTTAAAAGTGAATTTTTGATAGACGAAACCAGATTTTGGTGACTGCATATGGCTCAGGGACGTAAGTTAAAGATAAAAGGTGCTTACACAAGTATCCGAAAGGGTCTATTTAGATCTATTATGACAAAACAATGCCATAAATTCATCAATCCTAATTGTCAGGGAGAATTCAGTGGGTTAACTGACAGTGGACCAACAACAGTGATCATTAGAAACTACTTCAGTTATTTAATGTTCAGTTAGTGAACTAAATCTTCATTATAGTTAGACAAGTAGTTAGGTAGGGTTTCAAACCCTAATTTGCAAAAACTGTTACTTTTGATTATTTTTGTAAAAAACAGATCCAAGTTTTAGGATCTATCCATTTTTGTAAAAGGCTATAAAGCCTAAGATCGATTTTATAATAAAGGTTCAACTTCGAGGATTTATAAGCCTATAAAGCTTTCATGCTTCTCATTTTACTTGTTCATTAATATAAGCTCTTTTGTTATGATCTGTTGAGCCATCATCTCTTTCTTTAGTGTACTTATGCCTAAATGTGTATTTAGGTCATTTTCAGATTGATTAATAAGATGATAGCTGTCATCCTATTGGTTTGTTAGTGTAATTTGATTTAGAAGTGCCATCCTTATCATGATTTAGCCATTTATATGCATGTGTTTTGTATGTAAATCTGTCAGCCTGATGAGTTCTTTGTCCCTGCACCTTATTGTCAACTTCTGAGCAATTGTAACTAAAAGCCTTGTAAGTGAGTGAGTTTTATGCATGCCTTGAGAGTGGAAAGGTTATATAGGTCAACTAACTTGATCCATATCAAAAAACCCTAAAAACACTGTAAGTTATCAAGCATCCTCGAGCTACAACCTAGAGGAGTTTCTTGGAGTGATAACACACCGTCTAATGGATTTTAATCCTAAGTCGGACATGAGGGTTGGATAAAGGTATTTTTGTTGGGATTAGTTTCTTCCCTTCATCTTCATATTTTTTTTTTGAAAAAAATTTACATCTTCTAGTATAATTTTCTTTGGGATTAGTTTCCTCATTTCAGTTGTTGTTATCAAAACAAGTGGATGTTCCTAGATTAAATTAGTTTTATCCTTAAATAAGGTTGAAACCTTAAATTGATTCATTTACTATTTGATATGATATTTCAAATATTCTTAAGTATATCATATCATTGTAAAAACCTCAATGCAATGATCTATACAGCTTCTGTTATTATGGTAAGCAATTGATCGACACTCCTCACCCTCATGTTGGTTGTGGAGGCTGATATTCGAGAGATATTATTGAGCAGCTATGTTTGTACACCATGTTTATTGCACACTTGTCCCAGCTGGGGGGTACGGAGGGACTTTGTCCCCCCATAGGGGTTCGGGCCAACAATTTTGTGGACCCATGGTAATGGGTTAACCATAGTATTTTCCCATGGTATTTCCCCTATAAAAGAAAACATTGTAAAATGGTTTTGTATTGTATTTTGACATTGTAAACAATCTCTATGATTGTGTGGGATATACTATGAGACTATGAAGAGGAAGTGTAGCGGAGTTGCTGCAGGTTGTATCCCTTCATATTTCGGGATGGTAATAAAAGGACTTGCAATTTCTGTGTGGACGTAGCCCATTTTTTGGGTGAACCACGTTATATCTATGTCTCTTTGTAATGTGTTAAATATGTTTTCCATCTTGTTTAATGATTTAACTGTATAACCATTATTGCTCTGTGGTCCTGTTTTCTAACAATTGCTATCATATCCAAAGGTTCTATTTGGATGGTAAACTCACAGGAAAGAAGGGTTCCTCCTTTGAGTGGGAGAAATGGAGGAAGAGGGAAAGTTTAGGGTCACAAAATTCAACATCCAGAACTACTAGTTATGGAAGATGCAAATGGAGCACTATCTGTACCAGAAGGATCTGTACCTATCGTTGGGTAGAAAATAAAAATAGTTGGCGACTATGAAGGATGAAGGATGGGAGGTTCTTTACAGAAAGGCACTGGGAACAATATGGATGTGCCTGGATTTGTCGGTGTCTTTCAGTATTTCGAAAGAAAAAAAACCAGAGGGTGTGATGAGCGCATTTGGTAAGCTCTACCAAAAATCCTTGGCTTCTAACAAGGTATTTTTAATGAAGTGTTAATTTAATATGAATATGTTGGAAGGTGGATCTATTGCTGACCATTTAAATGAGTTTAATAAACTTACCAGTCAGTTAAGTTCTGTAAAAATGAACTTTGATGATGATTTTAGGGATCTTATAATGTTGTGCTCATTTCTAGAAAGATGGAATAACTTGGCCACAACAGTAAGTAACTTTGTCCCTAGTTCAAACACTCTTATGTTTGATGACATTGTTGGTGTTATTCTTAGTGAGGAAATGCAAAGAAAAAACACACGTGAGACATTAGGTAATACTTTTACAATGGAGAGAAGATATGAAAAAAGGAGAGAGGAAGGAGCCCAGGTAATTGCACCAAGTCTGGAAAGGGTAGATGAAAGTCCAAATTCAAAAAAATAGAGTGTTGGAACTTTGGCAAGAAAGGACATCTGAAGAAATACTGCATAGCTCCAAAGAAGCGAATGTAGCAGGTGATGTGTTACAAGATGATTTGATTCTTGCATTAGATAATACTAGTGATTACTAGGTAGTAGATCCAGGGAATTCATGTCATGCTGCACCCCATAGGAAATTCTTTCATGATTATGTTCAAGGTCATTTTGGACATGTTTTATTGGGGGGTGATGAACCATGTAAAATTGCTGGAATGGGTAAGGTACAGATTAAGTTAAATAATGGAAATGAATGGATGCTAAAATATGTGAGGCACATTCTTGCTATGAAAATAAATTTGGTCTCAACAGGGCATTTGGGAGATAGCAGGTGTTTGTATATGTTTGGAAAAACATGTTGGAATATCACTAACGGAGCACTGATAATAGCAAAAGGATATAGGGTAGGTATATTGTATTTATGTACTCATAATGCTGATTATTTTACTTCTGTAGCTTCCACAGAAATAGCTGCAGTGTTGTGGCATCATAGACTTGGCCACATGAGTGAGAAGGGGGTACAAATTCTCCACTCAAGGAAACTTCTTCCAGATCTGAAGCATGTAAGTTTGGAATTCTGTGAGAACTGTGTTTAAGGAAAACATAAGAGACTTAGATTTCTCAGGGTTGGGAAACTGGAGAAGACTGAAAAGTTAGAGCTTGTGAGTATAAATGTATCGAGACCAGCTCAAGTACAATCTCTTGGTTTCTCTCATTATTATGTTACTTTTATTGATGATGCAAGTAGAAAAAACTTGGGTTTATTGCATTAGATAGAAATCCGATGTGTTTGATACTTTTAAGAAGTGGAAATATTTGGCTAAGAATGAGACACAAAAAATGTTGAAATGTATCAGATCTGATAATGGAGGTGAATACTGCAGCAAGGAGTTTGATAGTTACTTTTCACATAATGGGATTTGTAGAGAGAAGAGAGTCCCTGGAACACCACAAGAAAATGGTGTGTTAGAAAGGATGAACAAAACGATCATTGACTGTGCAAGGTGTATGAGGTTGCATGTAGGGTTTCCCTTACAGTTTTGGGCTGATTCTATAAACACTGCTGTTTATTTGATAAATAGAGGGCCTTGAAACACTTTGGATGGTGGAATTCCATAGGAGGCATGGACAATCAAACAGGTAAACTACTCATTTATGAGAACTTTTGGTTGTGAAGCATTTGTCCATATTGATAAAGATGATAGAACAAAGGTTGAGGCTAAATCCAAGAAATGTACCTTTATTGGATACGAGGTTGATGGTTTTCATTATTGTTTATAAGATTATGAAAAATGAAAAATAATTAGGAGTAGAGATGTAGTATTCAATGAAAAGGTTATGTACAAAGATTAGTTGTAGGGTAAGAAAGAGGAAAAAGAAAACACAGAGTACACAGTGCTTGATGAAATCAAATAAAATGAAGTTCAAAAGGCACCAGAACATTAAGAGAAGCAGCAGGTACCTGAAAATCCTACAAATGTAAGAAAATATACCAGGTTAAGTAGAACCCCTAAACAATTCTCTCCTTCACTCTATTATTTATTGATGACTAATTCTAGTGAACTAGAATGTTATGAAGAAGAAATTCAGGTAGAAACTAGAAAGAAGTGGGAGCAAGGCATGGATGAGGAGATAGAATCATTAATAAGAAACAAGACTTGGGATTTGGTTAAGTTTCCTGCAGGAAAAAGGGCATTGGAGAATAAATGGGTTTACAGGTTGAAGGAAGAAGATGGAGGAAATAAGCAGTACAAGGATAAAATTGTTGCAAAGGGGTTTGCACAAAAGAAAGCTATATATTTTGATGAAATATTTTCTCCTATTGTTAAAATGATTTCAATTAGAACTATTTTAAGTCTAGTGGTAGTAGAAGATTTACATCTTGACTAGTTAGATGTAAAAACAACCTTTCTATATGGGGATTTGGAGGAAGAAATTTATATGCAGCAACCACAGGGGTATGAGGTGAAAGGGAAGGAGAATTTGGTTTACAGGTTGAAGAAGAGATTGTATGGATTGAAACAAGCTCCAAGGTAGTGGTATTTAAAATTTAATAATTTTATGATAGAACAAGGATATAGTAGATTTCATTCTGACCACTGTGTTTATTTCAAGAGCCTAGATAATGGAAGATATAGTATCTTGTTATTGTATGTGGATGACATGCTTGTTGCAAGGTCTAACTTGCATGATATAAATGTTCTCAAAAGAAGACTAGCTAAATCATTTGTTATGAAGGATTTGGGTGCTTCAAAGAAAATCCTTGGTATGATAATATCAAGAGATAGGAAAAATTGCAAATTGACATTGTCTGAAGGTGAGTACAAAGAAAAGGTGTTGGGGAGGTTTAGAATGCAAAATGAAAAACCATTTAGTACACCTTTGGACAAACATTACAAACTAAGTAAGGAAATGTGTCCAACAACATGAGAAGAGATAGACTACATCTTCAAGGTTCCCTATTCATCACTGGTTGGAAGCTTGATGTATGTGTTGGCCCATGAAATAACCCTTTTTTACTACACCTTCTATACCCTTTTTTTACTTGACCCACTGCATTCCTACACACTAGATAGATGTTTTCTCTTGTTATATTTTTATTATTTAAGCAATATGATCTTAGGATCTCATCTGAGAGAGTAACATGCACAACAATAAACACAAGAGACAAGAGACAAAGAATTTCCCCGTGGAAACCATAAAGGAGAAAACCCCGCAACTTCCTCAGAGATAGAATGAGCACCAATGGCAGTAGTGAAAACCCAAAGACAAAAAAGATGATCTCCAATAGTTGTTCTCTCTCTCTCACTTGAGAGAGATTCTCCTCTCTCACTCATGCGCCCTAGTGAGTGAGTGTGTGTGTGATGTATAGAAATGAGGAGAGCCTCAATTCTATTTATATTCTTCCGTTCACTTTATGTCCACTCCAACAAGTTAGCCTCACTTAACAATTACTTACCAGGGATGAATTCTCTAGGAGAGTCTAATAACCATAGTGCCCCACAACTGTCGGGTCTTTTCCCTCCAATCAACAAGGAGGGTTAACCTTGACTCAGTTGTTAACCTCAATGACTTTACATGACTTGTTTACATTATTGAATCTCTTGATGGGAACATCGGGGCATGACACCACTCAATTACATTATAGATACTTCCCAGAATAAACATCAGGGTATAATACATAAGATATACAAGTGAATACATTCTGAAGTTACAAATACATCAACACTCCCTCTTAACTAGGAAGGAATTTTTTTGACACAATTTATTAGCACAAGTCTTATTCTCTGTATCATCTGGATGATCATCAAGTCATATTCAACTCATCTTCATATTCAAGTCATATTCATCATCTTCATCATCTTCATCAAGTTTGGATCATCACCGGATCTGGATCATCATCGAGTCTGGATCATCACTTGATTTGGAGAATCACTGGATCATCATCAAGTCTGGATCATCACTTGATCTTGAGCGTCATTGGATCATCATTGCTACTTCCGCTATCTCAATCAAATGGTGCTATCTCTTCATTCTTCTCGTCATATGAAGTTCTACAGAGCCATCCCTTTTTCATGCTAGTTGTAGTCCTAGCCTCCAGGTAGAGTCTTCATCTTCTTCTGCACTTATATCTGACCATGAGAGAAACACATCCAAGAACCATGTTAGAATGGCCCGCCCAGCACTTACATCTTTCGTTCTCAAAGAATGGCTCTCAGCACTAGGCTGATTGTCAGTCCTAGACTTAAACAAATTCCTGGTAACTGACCATGTGCCTCCATTCTCCTAGAGAATGGCCTCTTAGCACTAAGCCGAGCTTTAGTCCTAGACTGAATCAATTTCTTGGTAACTGACTAGGTTCCTTCATCATATTTGGCCATACTGTGGAATCCTTAGGGATGATTACATGTGTCAACAAAACCTTGAAAGAGAATCCTAACACAGACTATAGGATCTCCAAGGATATTTTACATGTGACCATCACAGAACCTCGAAAGAGCATCCTAGCACAGACTATAGGATCTCCTAGGATATTTTCTATGTGACTACCACCCAGGATATTTTCTATGTGACTACCACCACAAAACCATGAAAGAGCATCCTAGCATAGACTATAGGATCTCCCAAGATATTTTCTATGTTGTCAGGAAAAACCTTAAAAGAGTGTCTTACAACCTGCAAGAACTGTAAAGAGCATCCCAGTACTTTTATGAACACATAGCTCAACCTATTGGATCTACAAGGCTGATTACATGCCTCTAGTAGCAAAACCTTGAAATAGAATCCTAGCACAGACTATAGGATCTCTCGAGATCTTTTCTATGATACCTATAGCAAAACCTCTAAAGAGCACCCTAACACATACTATAGGATCTCCCACAATCTTTTCTATACTACCTATAGCAAAACCTTTAAATAGCATCCTAGCACAGACTATAGGATCTCCCAGGATCTTTTCTCTGCTACCTACACAACCTGTCCTCGGCCAACCTGTAGCAAAACGTCAAAAGAGTATCCGAGCATAGAATATTGAATCTCTCAGGATCTTTTACATGCTTATCTGTACAATCTATCCAGAGAGTATCATCTTGATTCTTATCACAGCATCATCCTGATGCATATCATCATCATATGATCATCTTGATCATCATCATAGTAGAAATTGAAGCATCATCCCGATACTCATACCACAACGCTTACATCCATAGCCATGGGAAGGATCCTCCCACCATGCTTGGAATGGCTCATGAAAATGTGTCCCAACACTTCTTCCTCGAAGTATCTTCTATCTGAAGAACACCAAGCCTCTCTCTGAAGTACTCAAACTTCACCCTGGCTAGTGGTTTGGTCAACACATCTACTATCTGCTCATCTGTCACAACATACTAGAACTTCAATGCTCCTCTCTACACCATATCCCTGATATAGTGATATTTGATCTCGATGTGCTTTGACCTATTGTGGAACCCTGGGTTCTCAGACAACTTCACACAACTCTAGTTGTCACAGAAGATACAGGTAGCATCCAATGGGAGATCAAATAACTCAGATAGTAGCTTTCTGAGATATACTGCCTAACAACTAGACAAACAAGCTATGACGTACTCTGCTTCAGCTGTACTGAGTGCTACACAGGATTGCTTCCTGCTAAACCAAGAGATCACACCTGATCCCATACTGAAGCAACACCTTGAGGTTCCCTTTCTATCCGTAACACTTCCTGGCCAATCTGAATCAACATAACCATCTAGGTTAAACTTTTGATTTGCATCATACTTGACCCCATAATCAATCATACCCTTCAGGTACCTCAAAATATGCTTTACAACAATTAGGTGAACATGTTTAGGATTTGGCAGAAACTGGCTCAAGTTGTTCACCGCAAAGCAAACATCTGGTCTCATGTTTGTTAGGTACATCAAGGAAAAAATCATCTGACGATACATCATAGCATCAACCATCTCTGATGAAGCAACACTCAATAGCTTTAGGTTCGATGCCATAGGTGTGGTCATGGCCTTGCAGTCCATCATCCTGAACCTCTTCAGGATCTCTACTGCATACTTCCCTTGTCCCAGGGAGATTTCATCTACATTCTGTCACACCTCTATACTTAGAAAGTAGTGCATCATATCCAAGTCCTTCATCTTGAACTCGGCAACAAGTCTCCTCCTTGCAACTTTAATGAGTTCCTCTTTTCTATCAGGAACAAGTCATCGAGATATAACAGGAGTATCACTGGTCTTCCACCTTCAACCTTGAAGAAAAGGTTGGAATACACTTTACTCTCAGTAAATCCTAGAGTCATCAGTAAGCTATCCATCTTGTCGTACCATGTAAAACCTTGGTATCTTCTGGAGTGACAAGTAGCTTCCTCTGCTACTAATATTCTATGTATCCCTCTAGGGTCATTGGATACCAAGTTCCTTTATCTTGAAAATGTTCTTCTCGCACCCATCTATGAGCTTGTCATCCTCTATAGGATTTCATCTTCAACCTTGTAGTAAATGTTAATATCTTCACCACTCTAGGTGATATTCAAGCTCCTCATGTCTGTGTTATCCCATGGGTGCCTTTTGAGCTCATACAAGGCCTTTTTTCATTTGCACACATGATTTTGTCTTTCATGTGTCTTGACTTCCAATGGTTGCAAATGTCTCTTTGTAGTCCATGACTTCTTTTTGTGAGAAGCCTCGTGCTACAAATCTTTCCTTGTATCCCACGATGTTTCCATCTACTGCATGATGGAACAACAAACTTCCCTTCAGGTCTCGATACTACATCCCAGACATCATTCTTCTTGAACTGGTCTTCCCTTTCTTCTTGGATACTTCTTCATCAATGATGTCATTGCATTCATCATATTATTCTTCATCTTGTATTATTTCTTGAACTATTGTCACTTGTTCTTTGGAACAAGTCTCAACCTTCTTTTCTTGTAGGTGATTGTACACGATCTTTCCTACAAGTCATAAGCACCGGTTGTATGGTTAGAAACATTTCGTAAGGCATATTCATAATGAAAACTTCTTATGCATAAATATATGATCATGCAAATATTTTAGCCAATACAAGCTTCATCCATATCTCATGGAAACTTTGTAGATGCCTTGATGGGTCCCTTAATTGATTGAGCTGAGGGAAATGTTCTGGCACCTGAAGAAGAAAGAGATAGAAGATTGGCTAGACTCTAAAATACTAGCATTAGCACAAGAGGAGATCACGTGATCACGATGGAGTGCAGAAAACTGGGTGGATAAGTGCATATACTCTGATATTCATGAGATCTTCTATGTAGAGTTCCATGTTATATTGTACGAATGGTTTTCAAGGTTGGTGACCGAACAACTGACATTCCTGAGGAGAAAAACTGTCAAATGGAATGATCAGTTGGTCCACGAGATAACCAATGTAAGTAATGCTATTTCTAGAGATTTTGATTTTTGGGTTGACAGTTTCTTGTAAGGATACATCATTGGGTTTGCAGTAGATACTATAACCTCATATAGTGACTCTAAAATAAATTTTTTCCGAGGACCCCACAGAAGATATTTGCTATCTATTAGTACATGGATTAAAATGATCATCTATGAGAAGGGTATCTTGCGGTTGATTAGTTGAGTCATGTACCTGTGATGGGGGCTATGTTGTAGACGAAATCTTAAGAAATGGGAGAGGATGAGTTGAAATGTTCCCAGGAAGCACATAACCTAAATTAGAAGCTGGATTCCTAAGGAGTGGAAGGAGATTCATATTAGGGAAAAGAAGAAATATTGAAAGAGGGGGACAGAATCCTAGTCTATTCAAGGAGACTGAACATGAACATTGGTCACATGAAGATGAAGGGTCTTGTGACAAAGAGGAGGAATATAGCCCAATATCGGAAGGAGCAAAGGAATCAGAAGAATCTGTAGAGACACCAAGATCAGGATGCATCTACATCACACCAGGAGTATCACCGCCGATGAGATCAATATTCTCATCCCTAGAAAGGACCGATAATACTGATAGTGCTAGTACTACGACTAGCTGGAAAGAGGGTTCACCTCCTTTGAATCCTCTTCTAGAGAACCTTGATGCCAACTCAATGGTTGGGGCAGACATTTGGTTACCCACATTCAATGGAAATGGCGCAGAAGATCCAAAGCAACATTGGTTCCTCTGTGAAGTTGTTTGGATCATTCCGTTATTCCATAATGCAGGCATAAAGAAGGCACAAATGATCATTACTATGAGGGATCATGCACTATATTGGTTTATGAAGTTCTGTGCTGCACCAACTAGAACACCGCAAAAGACCCTTGATGAGATCTGAGTTGCAATGATCTCTGAGTTCAGAAAACCTAAATATGAATCACAGTGTTTCTGAGATCAAGGAGATAAAACAAGCACTGGGAGAATCAGTATGGGACTTTGACCAATGGTTTAAAACTTTGATGGCCAAGGTAAGCTTCCAAATGTCGGATGTACAACATAAAGAGTGTTTTATTGTCGCGTTATTACCACACATCTGAGGACGATTAATGGAACATAAGATTGAGTCGCAGACATAAACACTATAGTTGGTGATGAAGCTAGAAGCCTCTCCCATTGGCGATGATGCCACAGGAATGGTACAGATTCAGTCACAGTTGGCTAATATAATGATATAGCTATAGGACATCGGGAAAGGAAATTAAGCACAAGAATATTTATGGTACATGAAGTGCAGAAAAGATGGGAACACTAACGATAACTATCCAGCATTCATGAACTATATTGTGTCAGGTGCCCCAAACCCATTAAATGGCCAAGGACTACCATGGTGTTGGATATGCTAGTCTAGAGGGCATCGCGACGATGAGTGCATATACCTACAGAATATTGTGAGTACCCTAGAAAATATTTTTTGTAACTTTTGTAAGTCAGTAGGACATGAAGAAAAAGAATACAGAGCATACAAGCTCTTGAAAGAAAAGACTTTCAACACCTACTTAATGAAAAATGAGGGGATGGCTCAAGCTGAACTGGTGCAAGCATCGTATCAGCCTGTGCAGTTGCCACCCAATCAATACAAAAATTAGTATCAACCTCAATACACACCTCAACATTCATATGCACAAAAAAATCACTACCAGCCACACTACCAGCAAAACCAGTACCCACTGCAGCAACCACACCCACAGGGAAGGGGTGGTGGAAAATTCATATGAAGAGGTGGGGGAGGAGGATTTGGTAGAGGAAGAGGTCAAGTTATGTGCTATAACTATGGACAAATGGGTCACTATGCCAGAGATTAGTTAGATCTTGTGAAGACATGTTCATACTATAAGGGATAGAACCATAATGTGGAGCAATGTCCTCAGTTGATCGCAAAATGGAAAGCAAGGACCATCGTAGGACCTAACTCTACGGAGAATGAAAACCCAAATCCTAACATGAATGTTCAGATGATTGTGGCTGAACCATGAGATCTGAATGTTGTTGTCGTAACACGAGGAGGAGCTGCGGTAGGAGCTGATCAGGATAAAGTACAAGAACAATAGCAACCATAGGTATGACCTATGACACATAAGAAGGAACCATTCGATGCCCAGAAACAAAAGGAAACAATCTTGGAGGTATGAACCAAGTTTTTGGATTCAGTAGAACCATTGATGTCAAAAGGAGTCAAGGAGATGCCTTAACGATTTCAGTGCATATTTCAGAAGAATGCTCCACAAAAGGTTAGTAAGCTCAGATCCTTTCTGTCAAGTTGTTTAACACTAATATAATATAAATATGTTATTACAGAACTGTAGGAAATGATAGAAGAGATTCCCATAGATCCACGGCCAGAAAAGAAGGTTAATCAAGTGAGAAAGAAGTTCAAAACTGGAAGTGAGTTAAGAATGACCACGCAGATAGGTGACTACATTAGTTTAGACCTGGGGTCTGATTTCAATATCTTAAAAAGACAAAGCTGGAAAAATTAGGGGAAAGCCACACCTATACTGGTCTCCTATCTAGCTGTGACTTACAAATCAGGTGAAGGTCCTACCCATTGGACGCTTGAGTCAGGTCCCCCTCAATGTTGAAGGGTTGCACACATTTGTGGACTTTGAGGTCATGAATATTGTTGATGACACAAACCCATATACTGCATTGCTGGGGATAGATTGGGATATTGACAACCAAACCATTACAAACTTGAAGAAACGCATCCACTCATTCGAGGATAATGAGATGAGATTGGTGTCTCCCATTGACCCGTTAGAAGGACAGAGATATGTCAAGCCCATATATAATGATGGCCAGGCTGACTACCTCGACCAAATGTACAATGTTGCTGCACTACAAGAGGACTACATCAATCCGATAGCAGATGGGAACCTAATCTAGAAGAGTGCTATTTCCTACACATCCGACTCAGGGGAAGCTTTGGAGAATTGGTAGAACATACTACATGAAGTATCTATGAGGAGATGCACGAGAGTTATTGGGTACGTGCGATGGGTGGAGAATGAGCTGCGTGAGCTACCCACCTATGAGGGTTCACCTAACCTTGTGACCTTCTTAAACAAGTTTGAAGGACTTGTAATGGAATCGGAGCGCTTGTCCACACTGGATCATGTCATAAAATCTATGCCCGCTAGATGGTGGGGTGTGCATAGGATGTCGATAACAAATTGGCCATAGTGCAGAAGATTGATGGAAGTCAGATTCTAAGAAGAGGTCACCCTAGTAAACCATAAATATTCAGGGTCAGAAAACCCTGTGGAACATTTTAATCATTGTCACATCGCATTTGCAGAATATCTGAGGCAGGAGTGGGTACATCATTTCATACATATATTGGAAATGAAACCTAGAACCTGGTATACATCTATGGAATTGCAATAAGAAACCCGAGACTAGGAAAAGATTGCTAAGCAATTTGCACATACATTTGAATTTGCTGATGAGCACTGTATAGTTGATGTTGTGCACTTATATCTGATCATGTGGGAGCACATCCCACAATCACATCAGAATGGCTCTGCACTAATAATATGGGAACACATCCCACAATCACATCAGAATTTCTATGCATTGATCATGTGGGAACACATCCCACAATCACATCAGAATGTATCTGCACTGATCATGTGGGAACACATTGCACAATCACATCAGAATGTATCTATACTTACATCTGACCATGGAAGGAACCGATCCTCTCACCATGTCAGAAAGGCACAACACTTATATCTGACCATGGGAGGCCCCACCTACCATGATGTGAGAAATCCTCACGGACTCATCACTTCCTCTTGGAAGGAACCTCGATCTGGTGAACACCAAGCTTTTGCCTGAAGTACTCAAACTTCAATCTGGCCATTTCTAGCATAGAATCATATCAGGGCTGATTACGTCCAAGGATAAATTCTGAGCTTTTCCAGGACCGATTACATCTGTGGACAACCTATAGGACCATTTATGTCTAAGCCACCTACAAGCTTCGCGAGGATTTAATGCTCAGACAACCTATCTCACCGGCTATGCTAGAACTCCCTCTTTCGGGAGATCTTGGTATAGATCACATACTAGAGCTTTACTGCTGCTCTATGCATCATACACAAATTCAAGTCAGATCAATCAAATCAAATAGTAGTTTTTCAAAAGAAACATACTACCTCCCAAATACCCAAACAAGTGGCAACATATTTTGCCTTGGCTATACTCAGTGCCACGCAAAACTGCTTCTTGCTGCACCAAGAAATCACACTTGATCTCATACTAAAGTAGCACCCCAAAGTGATCTTCCCGTCAATGGCATTTCCTACCCAATCCGAATCCTCATAACCTTCCAGGTTAATATTATTGTTCGCCTCATACTTGAGCCCATAATCAACTGTACCCTTCACATACCTCAAATGCATTCTTTGCAACCATAAAGTGAACATGTCTCAATGTGTTCACAAGTTCAGTTGGTCTCGTATTCGTCAGGTATTTCAAGGAACAAATCATCTGCTGATACATCATGGCATCAATCATCTCTGATGAAGCATCGCGCAATAGCTTTAGGTTCGATGCCCTGGGTGTGTTCATGGCCTTGTAGTCCATCATCCTGATCCTCTTCAGGATATCTATTGCATAGTTCCCTTGTCCTATGGATATTCCGTCTGCATTCTTCCACACCTCCATGCCTAGAAAGTAGTGCATCATATCCAAGTCTTTCATCTCGAACTCAGAAGCATGTCTCCTTCTTGCAACTTTAACGAGTTCCTATTTTCTGTCAGGAACAATTCATCGACATTTAATAGGAGCATCACTGGTATTCCACCTTCAACCTTGAAGTAAAGGTTGGAATCCACTTTACTCTCAGTAAATCCTAGATTCATCAGTAATATGTCCATCCTGTTGTACCATGTCGAACCTCAAGATCTTCTGCAGTCACTCTCTCTGAAGTGAAGCTTCATTCTCCCTCTGTCTTTCATACTCTATGCACTAAAGCATTATGTACTGGAGTGACAAGTAGCTTCCTCTACTACGAATATTCTATGTATCCATCTAGGGTCACTGGATACAAGATCCTCTATCTTAAACCTTTACAAAAGTTCTTCTTGCACCCATATGTGAGCTTGTCATCCTCTATAGCCTTTCATCTTCAACATTGTAGCAAAGGTTAATATCGTCATCACTCTAGGTGATTTTAAAGATCCTCATGTGTGTGATATCCCATGGGTGCCTTCTAAGCTCATACAAGGTATTCTCTAATTTGCACACATGACTCTGCCTGTCATGTATCTTATCTTCCAGTGGCTACAAATGTCTCTTCATAGTCTATGCCTTCTTTCTATGAGAAGCCTCATGCTACGAATCTTTCCTTGTATCCCACGATGTTTCCATATACTGTAGGTTGGATCATGTAGATCCATATGGACAACATTACAGACTTCCCTTCAGGTCTTGATACTGCATCATAGACATCATTCTTCTTGAACGGGTAGTCTCCTTCCCTTTCTTCTTGGCTACTTCTTCATAGATGGAAGGATCTGTATAAATGATGTCGCTCAACAGTGTCGCATAACTACATTGTGTCTAAGATTTCTTCTTTCTTTGAAAGTATCATCATATTATTCTTCATCTTGGATTCTTTCTTGAATTGTCGTCACTTGTTCTTCGCAACAAGTCTCATCCTTCTTTTCTTGTAGGCGATTGCATGCAATCTTTTGTACAAGTCAAATGCACCAGTTGTATGATTAGAAACATTTCACAATGCATATTCATAATGGTAAATTCTTATGCATAAATATATAATCTTGCAACTATTTTAGACAATACAACATTCATCCATATCTCACGGAAACTTTCTAGATGCCTTCCATCTCTACCAAGACATCATTGAGATTGTGCACTAATCCAATATGTCGACAAAGAGGTTTCATTCTAGATAAGTAGAAATGGAGAGTTTATAGCACCATGAGCTGCTTACCCATCACATTCATATTAGTAGTATACTATCATTAATGCAAACATTCTATCATGCATAACACATCAACTGAATATGAACAAATGCATAACAAAACAATATCATGAAATGACAATTGAATACTTATCTTTATTTTTTTTCTGGGTAAACTCCTTCTTTCCGCTTCACCATATTCTTCATTCATAATAGCATCATTTCTTATCCAAATGCTTAATATGGATAAGAGTTTCTTGAAGAATTGAGTTCTTCATATTCCTCATCTTTTGAGGTATCTTCTTTGAATTGTGAAATATTCTTCAATTGCTCCCATCTTCTTTTCTCTTATTATGAGTCGAGCTTCTTCTTGTGTGTGCTCTTCCCAGAATTTGCTAAAAGTAATCACTTCCTTTTGGCACACATTCCTTGAATGAATGAATCCCATGATCCTGGGAGGCTATTCAAGGTGGTTATCAAAACGTCTTCATTCTCTAGTTCTTCATCCACTGCTTCAATTTGTTCTTTGATTTGAGAGACCCTTGTAAAGTATGACTGTATGGTCTCAGCATTCTGGATCTTCACATTCTTCAACTGGTTTGTCGAAGTGATATTTTGATTTATGTTCTTCCCTTCAAATAGATTGGTCAAGGAATAAAAACATCTATTTAGGTGTCTTTAGGAAAGACACTTGTGTATAAGGTGATCCTTAATTGAATCAACAATGGTTTTCTTGGCCTTAACTAATTTATTCTTGTGTAATGCTTTTAGCCTCATCTCCCTCTGGAATTGAAACCTTTCCACTTATGTAGGTGTCCAATTTCATTTGCTTCAATAACCAGTGAGATCCAATACTTCCATGGTTGGAAGTTGAAAATTTCACTAATATTGTCATCAAGCTGGTGTGATTAGTAATTTTAAAATGAGTACCTCAAATGTAAATATCTGACCATGAGAGAAACACATCCAAGAACCATGTCAGAATGGCTCGCCCAACACTTGCATCTTTCGTTCTCAAAGAATGGCTCTAAGCTCTAGGTTGATTGTCAGCCCCAGACTTAAACAAATTCCTGGTAACTGACCATGTGCTTTCATTCTCCCAGAGAATTGACTCTTAGCACTAAGATGAGCTTTAGTCCCAGACTGAATCAATTTCCTAGTAACTGACTAGGGGCCTCCATTCTCCCAAAGAATGGCTTCTGCAGGTCTTCATCATCTTTGGCCATACTATGGAATCCTCAGGGCTGATGACGTGTGTCAACAAAACATTGAAATAGCATCCTAGCACAGACTATGGGATCTCCAAGGCTCTTTTACATGTGACCATCACAAAACCTCGACAGAGCATCCTAGCATGGACTGTAGGATCTCCTAGGATATTTTCTATGTGGCTACCAGCAAAAAACCACAAAAGAGCATCCTACCACGGACTATAGGATCTCCCAGGACCTTTTCTATGTTGTCAGGCATTTTAAACCTTTAAAAAGTTTCTTGCAACTTGCAATAACTCTAAAGAGCATCCTAGTACTTTTACGAGCACAGAGCTCAAACTATCGATCTCCAGGGCTGATTACATTCCTCTAGTAGCAAAACCTTGAAATAGAATCCTAGCACAGAATATAGGATCTCCTAGGATATTTTCTATGATACCTGTAGCAAAACATCGAAAGAGCATCCTACCATATACTATAGGATCTCCCAGGATCTTTTCCAGGTAACTGACCAAGTGCCTCCATTCTCCCATAGAATGGCTTCTATAGGTCTTCATCATCTTTGGCCATACTGTGGAATCCTCAGGGCTGATGACATGTGTCAACAAAACCTTGAAAGAGCATCCTAGCACAAACTATAGGATCTCCAAGGCTCTTTTACATGCGACCATCACAAGACCTCGAAAGAGCATCCTAGCATGGACTATAGGATCTCCTATGATATTTTCTATGTGACTACCACCACAAAACCATGAAAGAGCATCCTAGCACGGACTATAGGATCTCCCAAGACCTTTTCTATGTTGTCAGGCAATTTAAACCTTCAAAAAGTTTCTTGCAACCTGCAATAACTCTAAAGAGGATCCTAGTACTTTTACGAGCACATAGCTCAACCTATCGATCTCCAGGGCTGATTACATTTATCTAGTAGCAAAACCTCGAAATAGAATCCTAGCATAGACTATAGGATCTCCCAGGATCTTTTCTATGATACCTGTAGCAAAACATTGAAAGATAATCCTACCATATACTATAGGATCTCCCAGGATCTTTTCTATGCTACCTCTAGCAAAACCTTTAAATAGCATCCTAGCACAGACTATAGGATCTCCCATGACCTTTTCTATGCTACCTACACAACCTTTCCATGACCAACTTGTAGCAAAACCTCAAAAGAGCATCTGAGCACAGAATATCAAAACTCTCATGATCTTTTACATGCTTATGTGTACAATATATCTAGAGAGTATCATCCTGATACTCATCACAGCATAATCCTGATGCATATCATCATCATATGATCATCCTGATCATCATCATAGCAGAAACTGAAGCATCATCCCAATGCTCATCACACAGCGCTTACATCCACAGCCATGGGAAGGATCCTCCTACCATGCTTGGAATGGCTCCTGCAAATGTGTCCCATCACTTCTTCCTTGAAGTATATTCTATCTGAAGAACACCAAACCTCTCTCTGAAGTACTCAAAATTCACCCTAGCTAGTGATTTGGTCAACACATCTGCTATATGCTCATCTGTCACAACATACTAGAGCTTCAACTCTCCTCTCTGCACCATATCCCCGATATAATGATATTTGATCTCGATGTGTTTTGACCTGTCATGGAACATCAGGTTCTCAAACAACTTCACACAACTCTAGTTGTCATAGAAGATATAGGTAGCATCCAACAGGAGATCAAATAACTCAGATAGTAGCTTCCTGAGCCATACTGCCTCACAACTAGCCCAACAAACTGCAACGTACTCTACTTTAGCTGTACTCAGTGCTACGCAAGATTGCTTCCTGCTAAACCAAGAGATCACACCTGATCCCATATTGAAGCAGCACCCCGAGGTGTTCTTTCTATCTGCAGCACTTCCTGGCCAATCTGAATCAACATAACCCTCCAAGTTAAACTTTTGATTCACATCATACTTGAGCCCATAACCAATCATACCCTTTAGGTACCTCAGAATATGCTTTATAGCAATTAGGTGAACATGTTTAGGATTTGTCAGAAACTAGCTCAAGTTGTTCAACGTAAAGCAAATATCTAGTCTCGTGTTTGTCACGTACATCAAGGAACAAATCATCTAATGATACATCATGACATCAACCATCTCTGATGAAGAAAGACTCAATAGCTTTAGGTTCGTTGCCATAGGTGTGGTCATGGCCTTGCTGTTAATCATCCTGAACCTCTTCAGGATCTCTACTACATACTTCCCTTGTCCCAGGGGGATTTCATCCACATTCTGTCACACCTCCATACTTAGAAATTAGTGCATCATATCCAAGTCGTTGATCTTGAACTCAGCAACAAGTCTCCTTCTTGCAACTTTAATGAGTTCCTCTTTTCTATCAGGGAAGAAGTCATCGACATATAACAGGAGCATCACTGGTCTTCCACCTTCAACCTTGAAGAAAATGTTGGAATACACTTTACTCTCAGTAAAGCCTAGAGTCATCAGTAAGCTATTCATCCTATCCTACAATGTCGAACCTCGATATATTTTGCAGTTACTCCCTCTGAAGTGGAGCATCATTCTCCCTCCATCTTTTTTACTTTATGCACTGAAACATTATGTACTAGAGTGACAAGTAAATTCATCTACTACTAATATTCTATGTATCCATCTAGGGTCACTGGATACCAAGATCCTTTATCTTGAAAATGTTCTTCTCACACCCATCTGTGAGCTTGTCATCCTCTATAGGATTTCATCTTCAACCTTGTAGCAAAGGTTAATATCTTCACCACTCTAGGTGATATTCAAGCTCCTCATGTCTGTGTTGTCCCATGGGTGACTTGTGAGCTTCTAAAAGGCCTTTTTTCATTTACGCACATGAGGCTGTCTGTCATGTGTCTTGACTTCCAATGGCTGCAAATGTCTCTTCGTAGTCTATGCCTTGTTTTTGTGAGAAGCCTCATGCTACAAATCTTTCCTTGTATCCCACGATGTTTCTATCTACTGCATGATGGAACAATGAACTTCCCTTTAGGTCTCGATACTACATCCTATACATCATTCTTCTTGAACTGGTCTTCCCTTTCTTCTTGGCTACTTCTTCATCAATGATGTCATTGCATTTGTCATATTATTCTTCATCTTGGATTATTTCTCGAACTGTTGTCACTTGTTCTTCAGAACATGTCTCAACCTTCTTTGCTTGTAGGTGATTGTACACGATCTTTCCTACAAGTCATATGCAGCAGTTGTATGGTTAGAAACATTTCATAAGGCATATTCATAATGAAAAATTCTTATGCATAAATATATGATCATGCAACTATTTTAGCCAATACAAGCTTCATCCATATCTCACGGAAACTTTCTAGATGCCTTGATGGGACCCTTAATTGATTGAGCCAAGGGAAATGTTGTGGCACCCGAAGAAGAAAGAGATAGAAGATTGGCTAGACTCTAAAATGCTAGCATTCACGCAAGAGGAAAGCATAGGATCATGATGAAGTGCAGAAAACTGGGTGGATAAGTACAGATACTCTGATATCCATGAGATCTTCTTTGCAGAGTTCCCTGTTATATTGTACGAATGGTTTTCAATATTGGTGACCGGACAAGCGACGTTCCTGAGGAGATAACCCGTCGAGTGGAATGATCAGTTGGTCCTTGAGATAACCAATGTAAGTAATGTTATCTCTAGAGCTTTTGATTTTTGGGTTGACAGTATCTTACAAGGATACATCACTGAGTTTGCAGTATATACTATAACCTCATATAGTGAGGCTAAAATAATTTTTTTCGAAGGACCTTGTAGAAGATATTTGCTATCTATTAGTACATGGATTAAAATTCTCATCTATGATAAGGGTATCTTACGGTTGAGTAGTTGAGTCGCGTTCCTGTGAGGGAGGCTATGTTGCAGATAACCTCTTAAGAAAATGGCAGAGGATGAGTTGAAATGTTCCTAGGAAGCACAAAACCTAAATTAGAAGCTGGATTCCTTAGGAGTGGAAGGAGATTCAGATCAGGGAAAAGAAGAAAGATCGAAAGAGGGCGATGAAATCCTAGTTTGTTTGAGGAGAGTGAACATGAATGTCAGTTGCACGAAGACGAAGGGTCTTGTGATGAAGAGGAGGACTATAGCCCAATATCGGAAGGAGCAAAGGAATCAGAAGAATCTGTAGAGACAACAAGATTGGGATGCAACTACATCACACTAGGAGTATCACCGCCGGTGAGAACAATATTCTCATCCCTAGAAAGGACTGATAATACTGATAGTGCTAGTACTACAACTAGCAGGAAATAGGGTTCACCTCATTTGAATCCTTTTCCAGAGAACCCCGATGCCAAATAAATGGCTGGTGCAGACATTCGGTTACTCACATTCAATGGAAATCGTGTAGAAGATCCAAAGCAACATTAGTTCCTCTATGAAGTTGTTTGGATGGTTCGATTAGGCCATAATGTAGACATAAATAAGGCACAAATGATCACGAATCTGAGGGGTCATGCGCTATATTGGTTTATGAAGTTCTATGTCGCACTGACTAGAACACCACAAAATACCCTTGACAAGATCAGAGCTACAATGATCTCTGAGTTCAGAAAACCTAAATATGAATCACAGTGCATCAAATGAGATCAAGGAGATAAAGCAAGCACTGAGAGAATCAGTATGGGACTTTGACCAACGGTTTAAAACTTTGATGGCCAAGGTAGGCTTCCAAATGCCAGATGTACCACATAAAAAGTGGTTTATTGTCACGTTATTACCACACATATGAGGACCATTAATGCAACATAATATTGAGTCATAGACATAAGCACTAGAGTTGGCGATGAAGCTAGAAGCCTCTCCCATTGGCGATGTTGCCATAGGAATGGTACAGATTCAGTCATAGTTGGCTAATCTAACGATACAGCTACAGGACATCAAAAAGGGAAAGGAAGCACAAGAATATTTGTGGTGCACGAAGTGCATAACAGATGGGAACACTAAGGGTAACTATCTGGCCTTCATGAACCATATCGCATCAGGTGCACCAAACCCATTAAATGGCCAAGGACTACAATGGTGTCGGATATGCTAGTTTAGAGGGCATCACGACGATGAGTGCCTATACCTACAAAATATTGTGAGTACCCCAGCAAATATTTTTTGTAATTTTTGTAAGTCAGTAGGACATGAAGAAAAAGATTACAGAGCATACAAGCTCTTGAAAGAAAAGACTTTTGAAACCTACTTAATGAAAAATGAGGGGATAGCTTAGGATGAACTCACGCAAGCATCGTATCATCCTACATAGTTCCCACCCAATCAATACCAAAATCAGTATTAACCTTAGTATAGGCCTCAGTAGTCGTACACAAAAAAAAATCACTACTAGCAGAACCAATACCCACCGCAACAACCACACCCGCAGGGAAGAGGTGGTGGAAACTTCAGAGGAAGAGGTGGGGGAGGAGGATTTGGTAGAGGAAGAGGCCAAGTTATGTGCTATAACTGTGGAAAAATGGGTCACTACACCAGATATTACTTAGAACTTGTGAAGACATGTTCATACTGTAAGGGATAGGACCATAATGTGGAGCAATGTCCTCAGTTGATCGCAAAATGGCAAGTAAGGACCATCGCAAAACGTAACTCTGGGTAGAATGAAAACACAAATCCTAACATGAATGTTCATATGATTGCAGTTGAACCATGAGATTTGAATTTTCTTATCGTAACACGAGGAGTAGCTGCGACATGAGATGAACAGGATAAAGCACAAGAACAACTGCAACCGTAGGTACGAACTGCGACACAGAAGAAGGCATCATTCAATGCCTAGAAACAAAAGGAAACATTCTTAGAGGTATGACCCAAGTTTTTGGATTCAGTAGAACCATCAATGTCAGAAGGAGTAAAGGAGATTCCTTAATGATTTCAGTGCATTTTTCAGAAGAATGCTCCATAAGAGATTAGTAAGCTCACATCCTTTTTGTCTAGTTGCTTAATGCTAATATAATATAAATATGCTATTAAAGAACTGCAGGAAATGATAGAAGAGATTCCCATAGATCCATGATTTGAAAATAAGGTTAATCAAGTGAGAAAGAAGTTCAAAACTGGCAGTTAGTTAAGAATGACCGCGCAGATAGGTGACTACGACATGGATTACATTAGTTTAGACCTGGGTTTTGATTTCAATATCTTAACAAGACAAACTTGTGAAAGTATGGGCAAGCCACACCTGGAATGGTCTCCTATCTAGTTGTGAATTACAAATCAGGCAAAGGTCCTACCCATTGGATGCTTGATTTGGGTCCGCCTCGATGTTGAAGGGTTGCACACGTTTGTGGACTTTGAGGTCATAAATATTGTTGATGACACCAACCCATATCTTGAATTGCTAGGGATAGATTAGGATATTGACAACCAAACCATTACAAACTTCAAGAAACGCATCCTCTCGTTCGAGGATAATGAGATGAGATTGGTGTCGCCCATTGACCCATTAGAAGGACATAGATACATCGAGCCCATATATAATGGTGGCCAAGCTGACTACCTCGATGAAATCTGCAATGTTACTACACTACAAGAGCACTACATCAACCCAAACATAGATCGGAAACTAATCTGGAAGAGTGCTAGTTCTTGCACATACGACTCGGGGAAAGATTTGGAGAAATGGCAAAACATACTACATGAAGTATCTATGAGGAGATGCACGAGAGTTACCAGGTACGTGCCATCGGTGGAGAATGAGCTGCATGAGCTACCCATGTATGAGGGTTTACCTAACCTTGTGACCTTCTTAAACGAGTTTGAAGGACTTGTAATGGAATCGCGGTGCTTGTCCGCGTTGGATCATGCCATAAAAGATACACCTACTAGATGGTGGCGTGTATATAAGAAGTCTATAACAAACTAGCCATAGTGCAGAACATTGATCGAAGTCAGATTCGGAGAAGAGGTCACACTGGTAAACCATAAGTATTCGGGGTTAGCAAACCCTGTGGAACATTTTAATCATTGTCGCATCACATTTGAGGAATACCCAAGGCAGGAGTGGGTACATCATTTCATACATACATTGGAAATGACACCTAGAACCTGGTATACATCTATGGAATTGTGACAAGAAACCTAAGAATAGGAAGGGATCGCTAATCAATTTGCACATACATTTGAATTTGCTGATGAGCATCATACAATTGATGCTACGCACTTATATTTGATCATGTGGTAACACATCTCACAATCACATCAGAATGGATTTGCACTGATCATATGGGAACACATCCCACAATCACATCAGAATGTCTTTGCACTGATCATGTGGGAGCACATCCCACAATCACATCAGAATGTCTCTGCACTGATCATGTGGGAACACATCCCACAATCACATCAGAATGTCTCTGCACTGATCATGTGGGAACACATCCCACAATCACATCAGAATGTATCTGCACTTACATCTAACCATGGAAGGAACCAATCCTCTCACCATGTCAGAAGGGAACAACACTTATATCTGACCATAGGAGGCCCCGCCTACCACCATGTCAGAAAGGCTTATGGACTCATCACTTCCTCTTGGAAGGAACCTCGATCTGGTGAACACCAAGCTTCTCCCTGAAGTACTCAAACTTCACTCTGGCCATTCCTAGCATAGAATCATATATGGGATGATTATGTCCAAGGATAACATGTGAGTTTTGCTAGGACCGATTACATCCGAGGACAACCTATGGGACCGTTTATGTCTAAGCCACCTATGAGCTTCGCTAGGATTTTATGCTCAGACAACCTATCTCACCAGCTATGCTAGAACACCCTCTTTTGATAGATCTTGATCTGGATCACATACTGGAGCTTCACTACTCCTCTCTGCATCATACACAAATTCAAGTCATATCAATCAAATCGAATAGTAGTTTTTCAAAAGAAACATACTACCTCCCAAATATCCGAGCAAGTGGCAACATATTTTTCCTCGGCTGTACTCAGTGCCACACAGGATTGCTTCTTGCTGCACCAAGAAATCACATATGATCTCATACTGAAGTAGCACCCCAAAGTGCTCTTCCTATCAATGGCATTTCTTTCCCAATATGAATCCTCATAACCTTCCAGGTTAATCTTCAGATTCACCTCATACTTGATCCCATAATCAATTGTACCCTTCATGTACCTCAATGCATGCTTTGCAACCATAAGGTGAACATGTCTCAATGTGTTCACAACAAAGCAAATATCTGGTCTCGTATTCATCAGGTATATCAAGGAACAAACCATCTGATGATACATCGCGTCATCAATCATCTTTGATGAAGCATCACGCAATAGCTTCAGGTTCGATGCCATGGGTGTGGTCATGGCCTTGTAGTCCATCATCTAAACCTCTTTAGGATATATAATTCATAATTCTCTCATCCTGGGGAGATTCCATATACATTCTACCACACCTCCATGCCTAGAAAGTAGTGCATCATATCCAATTCCTTCATCTCGAACTCGGTAGCAAGTCTCCTTCTTGCAACTTTAACGAGTTCCTCTTTTCTGTCAGGAACAATTCATTGAAATTTAACAGGAGCATAACTAGTCTTCCACCTTCAACCTTGAAGTAAAGGTTGGAATCCACTTTACTCTTAGTAAATCCTAGAGTCATCAGTAATATTTCCTTCGTGTTGTACCATGTCGAACCTCATGATCTTCTGCAGTCACTCCCTTTGAAGCGAAGCATCATTCTCCCTCTTTCTTTCGTACTCTATGCATTGAAACATTCTGTACTGGAGTGACAAGTAGCTTCCTTTTCTACTAATATTCTATGTATCCATCTAGAGTCACTAGATACCAAGATCCTCTGCCTTGAACCTTTTCAAAAGTTCTTCTTGCACCCATCTGTGAGATTGTCATCCTCTATAGGCTTTCATCTTCAACATTGTAGCAAAGATTAAGATCATCATCACTCTAGGTGATATTAAAGATCCTCATGTGTGTGTTATCCCATGGGTGCATTCTAAGCTCATACAAGGTCTTCTCTCATTTGCACACATGACTCTGCCTATCATGTGTCTTATCTTCCAGTGGCTGCAAATGTCTCTGCGTAGTCTATGCCTTCTTTATGTGAGAAGCCTTGTGCTACGAATCTTGCCTTGTATCCCACGATGTTTCCATCTACTACATGTTGGATCATGTAGATCCATATGGAAGACATTATGGAATTCCCTTTAGGTCTTGATACTGCATCCTAGACATCATTATTCTTGAACTGGTACTCTCCTTCCCTTTCTTCTTGGATACTTCTTCATAGCTGGAAGGCTCTCTATCAATGATGTCGCTCAATAGTGTCGCATAACTGCACTGTGTCTGATATTTATTCTTTCTTTGAAAGTATCATCATATTATTCTTCATCTTGGATTCTTTCTTGAACCGTCGTCACTTGTTCTTCGCAACAAGTCTCATCCTTCTTTTCTTGTAGGTGATTGTACGTGATCTTTTCTACAAGTCAAATGCACTAATTGTATGATTAGAAACATTTCATAATGCATATTCATAATGGTAAATTCTTATGCATAAAGATATAATCATGCAACTATTTTAGACAATACAACATTCATCCATATCTCACGGAAACTTTCTATATGCCTTCCATCTCTACCAAGACATCATTGAGATTGTGCACGTCTAATCCAATATGTCAGCAAAGAGGTTTCATTCTAGATAAGTAGCAATGGAGAGTTGTATAGCACCATGAGCTACTTACCCATCACATGCATATTAGTAGTATACTATCATTAATGCAAACATTCTATCATGCATAACACATCAACTGAATATAAACAAATGCATAACAAAACAATATCATGAAATGACAATTGAATACTTATCTTTATTTGTTTTGTGGGTAGACTCCTTTTTGCTTCACCATCTTCTTCATTCATAACAACACCATTTCTTATCCAAATGTAGTAAGATGGAGAAGAGTTTCTTAAAGAACCGAGTTCTTCATATTCCTCATCTCTTGAGGTATCTTCTTTGAATCATGAAATCTTGATCTTCAGTTGCTCCCATCTTCTTTTCTTTTATTATGAGTTGAGCTTCTTCTTGTGTGTGCTCTTCCCAGAATATGCTGAAAGTAATCACTTGCTTGTGGCACACATTCCTTGAATGAATGAATCCCATGATCCTGGGAGGCTATTCAAGGTGTTTATCACAATGTCTTCATTCTCTAGTTCTTCATGCACTGCTTCAATTTGTTCTTTGATTTGAGACACCCTTGTAAAGTATGACTGTATGGTCTTTGCATTTTAGATATTTACATTCTTCAACTAGTTTCTCGAAGTGATATTTTGATTTATGTTCTTCCATTCAAATAGCTTGGTCAAGGAATAAAAACACCTATTTAGGTGTCTTTAGGAAAGACATTTGTGGTATAAGGTGATCTTTAATTGAATCAGCAATTTTTTTCTTGGCCTTGACCAAGTTCTTCTTGTGTAAGGCTTTTAGCCTCATCTCCCTCTAGAACTGGAACCTTTCCACTTATGTAGGTGTCCAATTTCATTTTCTTCAAGAATCAGTGAGATCCAATACTTCCATGGTTGGAAGTTGAAAGTTTCACCAATCATGTCATCAAGCTGGTGTGATTAGTCATTTTGAGATGAGAACCTCAAATGTAAATAGCGAAAGATTAGATCTTACCGATTTGAGGTGTCCATCCTTGTTTCAGAGATGGTTGATATAGGGTTTGTCAGAGAAACCCTAATTTTCAAAACTTGGAATATTTAATATGTGATTGGATATAAAGATAGACGTCTTCCAGGTGAGCTGTCCAATGTACCCCTTTTCTGAAAACGGTGGAGGGAAACTCCCGGAACAGGAAGCCCTAGTTTATCGATTTCTTCTGCATAAATGCCTGATACTGTTTCTGTAGTATCTATGAAAGTAACGCTCCTCTGTGTCTGAAATTTTGTACTACGGTAACATCATCTAGATTATTTCCAACACCATAGGGCTTACTAGAATTGGTGCCACCAATTGGGACTTACGAGAGTTCTCCCAAGGTGACTTATTTCAGAACTGTTCATCATAGTGAACTTGTACAGATTGTCACGTGTCCTTGTTTCATCATCAAGGTCTAAAACTTTTACCATAGAAAGTAAATTCTATGCCTTATCTGTAACATCTTGATAAATTTAATTTGGATATTTGTATCCCGAGATATAGCAATTCTCCCTAGCTGTCCTATTTAGGGATGAATCCTAGAAGAGGCTAGAACCATGATTTGGAGGAAACATATCTCCCAGAATATAGCGAATATGAGGCTGAAATATTTACACAGGGTACATTAGGATTTTATCTTCGTCCTGTGAAAATTGTGGCCCCAGAGGCTTCTTCAATCCCGAGATATAGAGAATGTACCAAAACTACCTGTTTTAGTATTTTAAGGTTTTTCAGGCTGGGGTTCAAACTAGGTTTTGAATTTCTTGGAGCTTTACACAACCAAAAATATCGACCTTGGTCTCTAAAATTTGATTTTTATGAGGAGAGAAATCCTATTCCAGGCTCACTCAAAAATTCCTCTTATGTAAAAAACCCTAATTTCCCACAGCAAAAACTGAAAATGCCCGGAATCAAATTCTGCTTTGACAGAAAGATGCGCCCTTCAATGCAAAGGTAGCCTAGACTCATTTTGCTGATGGATTGTGGTGATAGCCTAGATTCCGCAACTACATAGTGTCTTCTTCTTCTTAGGTTATCTCTAATACCATGTTAGATTTTTATCATTTAAGCAATATGATCTTAGGATCTTATCTCAGAGAATAACATGCACAACAATAATCACAAGAGGCAAGAGACACAAAGAATTTTCCTTGGGGAAACCATAAAGGAGAAAACCCCACAAATTCCTGAGAGATAGAATGAGAACCAATGGCATTAGTAACACCCAAAGACAACAAAGATGATCTCCAACAACTGTTCTCTCTCTCACTTGAGAGAGCTTCTCCTCTCTCACTCATGCGCCCCAGTTGAGTGACTGTGTGTCATGTAGAAATGAGGAGAGCCTCACTTCTATTTATATTCTTTCGTTCACTTTATTTCCCATCCAACATGTCAGCCTCACTTAACAATTACTTACCAGGGCAGACTTCTCTAGGAGAGTCTAATAACCCTAGTGCCCCACAACTGTGGGGACTTTACCTTCTGATCAATAAGGAGGGTTAACCTTAACTCAATTGTGGGGACTATTTCCCCGACTCACAACGGAGGGTTAACCTCAATGAATTTACATGGCTTGTTTACATTATTGGATCTCTCGATAGGAAAATCGGGGTATGACATGACTCAATTACATTACAGATACTTCCTGATAGAAACATCAGGGCATAATACATAATATACACACGTTACAAATACATCAACAATCAATTGTACACTCTCCCCTAGGAATTGATGAGCTCCAGATATCCATCTCCCTCTTATCCTGTATTTTTGTATGAATAATTAACTTTGTTTAAATTAAAAGCATTAAAGGAAGGGAGACCTTATGAATTGGCATCCTCTGCCCAATTTTTGGAGACGTCTATGGAAAGTAGCTTCACTGAGCAGAACCTGCTATGCAAACTTTATTTACATAAAATGGCTTGCCCTATGTACCTTCATTCAAACCCTTCTCATTACTTAGGATATGTTCAGCTGAGGGCTTTTTCTTGTTTTGTCAGCAATCATGTGCAGTGCGATAGTTCCTTCCAGATAGTTTCCTAGAATGAGGCTAACTCTAATTTTTGGATTCGGAGTGAACCTCAATCTCCTCACCTTGGTTTTACTCTTTAGGAACATAGGCTTAAATATGCCATCAAGGCTCAATAGTTGGTTGAACTTCAAGAACAAGTCATATCCACTTGTGTTGACCAGATTTCCAGACATCAACATTTGGCTTTGGAAGGAAGTAAGCATAGATGGCAGGATTCTCCTTCATCATTGAAGAAAAGTGACCCTTATTACTTTAAAAACTTTAAACAGGATCTCCATAGGGTCGAGGGATATGTTGACTGTATGAAAAAGTGTGGGGTTAACTGGTTTGGAATTAAATTCTTGTTGTTTCATTGGCTTCATAGGAGGATACCATGTGAGTTTCTTGAAAAAAATACCATGAGATAGGTGCATGCTTCTTGATCAACAACCAATATAGGAATCTATTGTATCCAGCCATGGTTGAACATGAATTAAGGGATAGCCACCCAAGTTTAATTGTTTGTGCAGAACCATAAAGTCCACCAGGTATTCCCATTAATCCACTAAAATGAAAACATATTCTATAACACCTCCTGGTCTTATGAGAGATTGATCAACCAACTGTAAAACAATAGTATTTTGTTGAATATTAGTGAGGCCTAACCTCTCCATTGTGTTCTTAGTCATGATATTAATGGCTTCTCCTAAATATATGAGTGTGTTGGAGAGAGAAATGCCATTAATTTGTACCTTGACAACGCAACTTCTAGAGTCAGAATACTTAGCAGCAAGGGTGTTCCCCATCACCAATTCTACCAAGTCTCCTATCACATAGACTGTTGGGGGATCCTTCCTCTTTCATCCCTGTTTCTTCCAGCATAACTCTCTAATAGATTTGGAATAATTGGGAATGTCTCTAATAGCTTGGATTAGTGGAATATTCACACTGACATTTCATAATTCTCCTAGGAGATCAAATTCAGACCTTTTGTCAACAATTAAGCATTGAGAGTATGATGGAGTTAATTTTTTCTCTATTTCTTTTGGTTTCCTTGGTGGGATGGGTAGGTTATTATCTCCATATTGAAAAAGTAAGATCTATGGTTCTTCTTCATACTAAATTGGTGAGGTATCTAGTGTCTCTTCATTTTCTTCCTCAGTAATTCAGGGAGAGGTATTTTTATTGATATTTCTTCCAGAGCATAATTGGATGTCATGGAAGTCTACTTTGGAAATGGAATATGATGCATGATTAGATAAATCAAAATCCATTACAGGTTGTCTAGCCGTATTATTAGGGTTAGGAGTGGTTTGTGCAGGAAGGAATGGTGTAGGAGTTGGATTGTTCAATGGCAATGTTAACTGAGGTTGTGGAGGAGGTTGCATTAATGGTTGTACCAGTACAAATTGCAATTTGGGATTTTACATTTGAGGAGGTAGTGATTGGATTTTTTGTTGATTCCAAAATCCTATATTTATCTAGTTTGGTTGCCAGGTTTTTTTTGTGAGTATGGAGGTGCCCAGGTTTGTTGTGGCATAGGTGGATGCCAAGGTTGGGATTTTTTTGGGACTTGTGGACCTTGTGAGACTTGTGTTTGGTGTATTTGAGCATTATTTCAATAAGGATTAAATTATTGCACAGTATCTAGCATTGTACCTCAAGGTAGAGGTTGCCATCGGTGCTTTTGAGAAATAAAGCAAACAAGTTTTGCATCTGTCCCTGCTTCCGCATATATAGCCTTAAGTCCTCGAAGTGAGGGGTATTATTTTGTAGGATTCTCCTAGTCACATAAAAGGAATATTTCCACTTTTTCTAATGTACAACTCTTGAGAGGGTTCCTTTTTTTGCATATAGGGAAAAAATGGATAAAGCTCGATCTTCCTCTTCTTTCCTTTTCTTTTCCTGAAGTGCATTCAGCTTATAAATGAAAGAGTTGAGGATATAGTTTTTAAAATCCTCTAGGATATTGCTAACAACCAACCTCAAAACTCCTTCCCTTTCAGTCTTGGTGGTTCTGTTCACTGCATCTCTGATCCCTTTTCCTAACCTAGAGGAATTCCTTGAATATCTTCTGCAAAGGTGACATATTTCTGCATACTAGGGATACATCTCTTGCACCAATTAAATTTAGAAAATCAATGCAATCATCTCTGGTTCCTTGTAAGAGAAGATTTGTCAATGTATCATCATTTAATGCATTTTGTCTTGATCTCTGCACTTTGGATTGAAATATCTCCACATAGTACTCTGAGTTTTCATCCTCTTGCTAGGTCATTTTAAATATGGATTCCTTCCGATCCTTATATTTGTAATATTCTTGGTATGTATCCAAGAATACTTTCTTCAACTGGGCCCATATTGTAATGTTATCCTCTCCTATCCCCATGAACCACCTAAGTGCCTGATTCTTCAAAGTGGATGGAAAAATTTTCATTTTTTGTTGATCTGTAACGTAATCATAACTTATGCAAACGACATAAAATTCAAATAGAAATTTTTTTGGATCCTCACTTGACATACCATAAAAAATCAACAATGTTGAATGTGGGATGTTCTTCACCGGGTTTGTAAGTCTAGTCGTCGAATTTCTGATTAGGAATTATAAGGTATAGGTTCTTCTACTCAATTCCTATCCATTCGTCTATCCTCGGTTTTGTATTCTCTATTTGGAATGTGCTCTCCCTTGCCATCCATATTTACCCAAAAGTATTCCAATGTAGCCTATCTAGGCGCCAATGAAGATTTGGTAGACTATTGTTCCTCGCTCAACTAGCTGTCACCACTTAAATGATTGGGAATCTCTTCTTCCTAAACAAATTGTTCTCCCTAAACAAATTTTGTCACGGACATGTTTTCATCAACATTCATTGTTACAACCGTTCGATCAGTGGGAGTGCTGGAATGCTTCAGCCTCCCTTGCTTCAGAATGTTGGTAGAAGGTTTCCTCCTTTGAGTACATCCTCCTCTTATTGATCTTCCTGAAATTATTGCATGGTTTGTACCTAGGGGGTATCATATGCATATACAATCCTACATGTACTATCTCTTATTCTACGCATGAATAATTGGCATGATTTAGAATCATAGAGACTTGCGTTAGGAAATATTCCAGTGGAATTGTTTGTTCTTCTTACTCGTCCGTCCTCAGAAATCATGCAAGACTATTTTCAGAAAATATCATACACAACACACTCGAAGGAAAAATGGATAAATCACACCCACATAATCAAAACAATTAATGAAAATTGCAATGTCCTTGGTAGCTCCCCAACAACATCGCCAAAATGACGAGCTTTTTTTTTCACCTTTTAATAAAAATGAAATGGAAAGTTGTACACAAATTGTCAACCCAAGGTTTTAGAGGCTTCAGAGCTACCTAACAATTTTTATCTCAGACACTGTAATCTGAATTATTTCTTGATACAAAGGAAGTCAAGGAACTTGTAAAACTAGATTTAAAATGAAACTATGTGGTGAGTGTTATTTCTAACAAAAACACTGCTACAGGAAAAACATTAAAATCACTCCAACTGGAAGCATTGTCTATTGATTATAGTCGATTACCTCACTATGCCACGGAAAGAAATTTAATAACACGATCTAAATTAATCAACTCAGAAATTCTTGTAAGAAACAAATTCAATAAAACAAAAGCTACAGTAATAGAATCGTAAAGCACTAATTGAGTTTTAGCAACATGCTTCTATTGCTAACAACAAAATTCCAAGAAATATATAATGCGACTATTTAACCATAGAGTTATTTCCTTTATACAAAATTCACCATCCACGTGTCCCTCTGCATTCAATAATAATAAAAACGTTTGCACTACTCGATTGTATCACAATTTAAGCATTCACACCCAACTATGATCGGCATAACAAATTCTAAATGCAAAAAAATAAATCAAATATCATAATGCATGGATGAAGGAAATTCCTAAATACAACAACACCTGTCACAGAAGGGGGCCCTACCTTCTGAGACAGGGGCTGAACAAGCCAATCACTCACACCAAATTGATTAACACATCCAAAATCAAGAAAATAGCAAATTTATATAATAGATTATGATTACACCAACGTTTAATAAGTCTATGTAAAATCATGGCTAACCCCCCTCGAGAGCATTCCAAGTTTTTATACATCAGCACCCATAAAGAAAATTATGAAGAAGTGTACAGTTACAACCTATTTCCAAATAAGTCTCATCTTCTTAATTTTAAAAAGATCTCGTGAGCCAATCCTTGGATGGTAGTGTGAGGAGTGGAGGTGGTTCTAAAAATGTGTCAGAACAATAAACAAATTTGTTAGATGACCGAGCAAATTACAAGTCATTGACTGGTTCCATAATCCCTAAGCTTGCTAGAGAATCACTGATCCTCGGATTGGATACGGAACCACGAAACACGTTCAATAGCTTGACCAAGAATGATGTGAAATGATTAATAGGATCACATTAAACTGGCAAGGAGCCTTGATCAAACTATACATGTTTCTTTTTCCTGCATAATATGCATAAATTTGAGGCTTATCTGCAAGTCTTCATATCCTTCCATGATTAATCCATTATGAAACCTGAAATTAGAACAACGGTGAACCTAAAACACCACTTATTTAGTAGAAAATTATAAAAACATAACTCTATCCAAATCATCACTAAATTACAAATATCAAGGAAAACATAATCAATCCTTACCAAAGCCAAAACCTTGCTAAATGTGGTTAAGAGAGTTAGTGATGGTATAGGAACAAGTCAAAAAGTTCATAAATGGGGTAGAAATAGGAGAACAAAAAGAGTCATCTACACAACTCTTCAATACATAAGATAGAGAATATACACAAGCCATAAATATTTTCCTTGGGGACACCATAAAGGAGAAAACCCTGCAAACTTCCTCGGGATAGTTATGTCACTAATACAATATCACGATTTGGAAAATCCCAAGAATAAGAAGTCTTCTGCAGCTCTCTCTCTTTCTTCATTTAGGGAACATGTGCTCTCTCTCCTAATGCGCGCATGAGAGTATGTGTGTGTGTCCAAATAGGGATGGAACCTCCCTATTTATATTCTTATGTTGTGTAGCTTAACTAACCAGGTCATTCAGGTAACCTGTTTGGGGCCGACCTACCTAGGAAGAGTCAATAATACATTTTACTTTATTTATCTTGGGGACTATTGCCCCGACTTACAACGAAGGGTTTAATTGAATTTCCATACACAATAATGACATCCCGAAGGGAGGGAAAACATCTCCAATGGCGTATAATAATAGAAAATGATAAGATACAATAGAATCTCTTTTGAAGTTACAAATACAATAACAAAATATCAATATTTCCTCAGTTATCCTAATGTTCTTCAATGCCAAATGTTCTTCTTTGTTGATATTTCTTTTGGGATACATCTTGTGTCCTCTAGTCTCTTTTAGCTTGAACGCATCCTCCTTTATTTATATCCATTATTCAATATCAACTTTGGTATCCTTCCACCTCATAACTTCATCCTCCCTTCGTAATCATTGCTAGGCCCCGACAATGGAACCATTGTTTGATGGTCATTTCAAGACCAGGAGTTTGGCATAGATGATTAACAAGACCTTACAAGAGTCGACAATTTCAACCATTTGCAAGCAAAGTAAGGGCTCTCTTGAGATGCACATAAGAAATTACACACAATCCTGAAGCAAATATGCGTAGGAAGGAGTGTGTTCTTTCTCACTAACTGTAATAAAAAATTATTATCTAACCATTCAACCGAATAATTATTAAGTTAATATGCACCATTGTAACTCTCAATATCCATTGAGAAATTCATTCATAAAGAGCTGCATAAAAATGGATCCAAACAAACAATTTCATTATATTACTGGAAAAATATTGGCTACAAAATGCTTGGCTACAAAACTTATCTCAACTACTCAATACTTCTTTATACATTATGACATACAGGAGCATGGACAATATTGTTTACTACAAAAAATCAGAACTAAACAATCCAATAGTTCATATCCCAAGACAATCAAAACCATCATAATAGACTAGAATGACTTGATAGAAACTCCCAACCTCAAACCTTTACACAATAGTCCTTATATAGGCTGAGATACCAAAATATGGAAAACTGTTGTTGGTGCACATTTCTAGTTGAACTCGCCACAGAGTGTAACTTATTTCTATTTGCGCACATGTGCTTCTAGCCATCTTATTCAGTGTTTAGTTTTGATCTAAACCTTGGGCACCAATAGACAGTTTAATTAAGAAATTTAATAAAACAACTTAATGAGAATTTTATAATATATTGCATTTGCATTAAGACAATAAAATGAAACTAGATTAATTTAAAGATAACTCTAATATTGACTGTCTCGTTTGGTGTCTTAGATTCGGTGAAAAAGATGGTGTGACATGCACTTTAGTCCAACCCCAATTACGAATATGGTAGAAGGTCCAAATAATGGTATTCTCCACTGTCTAACATCTCAAGTACCCATGATGTGATTCTACCTGGGGAACTCGTTCTTCCCCCCCTTT